>CM028344.1:68137994-68352910 GCA_016618105.1 Dendrobium huoshanense | reverse complement strand
TTATGGGATGAAATTATGAATTTTTCTTCTAATAATTTTGTTCCTTGAATGGTTGGAGGTGGAGAGAATTGGGGGGGGGGGGGGGGGGGGGGGGGGGGGGGGGGGGGGGGATCTCCCAATTTTTAAACTGTGGAGGATTTTAATGATACGATATTAACTTCTAATTTACATGATATCCAATTTTCTGGTAATGCTTTTACGTGGAAGCAAAATATTATGTTGTGTATTTGTTCCTAGATTTAGGATTGATTTAGTTTTAGGTTTCTTGTTTTGGCATATGTTGCCATGTGTGGAGCTATTTGTATAGCTCTTAGGAGTCTTTAAATAAGGGTCTTTAGGCTTGTAATAGGCAGCCATGGAATAAAGAAATTTTGCATTAGTTGGCTCACGGTTCTCTCCTCTCCCCCCCCCCCCCTCTCTTGATCTCAAGAAGATCTTCCTCCTTGTTTCTACAATCTGGTATCAGAGCTTTGGTGGCAATCTCGAAGAAGGAAGGTGTTCTTAGGTGTTCAAGTTGCCGATAAACGCGTAGAGTGGACGGGCTGCACGAGGAGGCCGGCTGGGAAGTCGGAGTGGAGACCGCATTAGGGAGGCCGGACGTCGGACTGGGCCAACCTGGTCACGGACGGAGGCGTAGTGTACGCGGGACGCAAGGCCCGAGAACTGGGCTGGTGTCGTGTGAGCCGGCGTGGAGTTCAAAGCCGATGGAGAGAAGCGGAGGTGCGTGCGATCTTGCCAGCAAGAGGGAATAATCAAGCGGAACAGTGAGAAGGCAAGCTTGGACGTTGGGTGTTTCCTGCAAAGAATGGCTTGATCGGCAAGAACAGGAGGGATTTCACGCCTGGAAGAAGGGACAGAGGCCGGAGCTTTTGCTTCAGTAAAAACTTTAATCAAGTTTCGGTGGATCTTGATTGTCTTGCCGGATTTGGACTTTTGTGGAAATCCAGACAAAAGAGCTACTGATCAACGAAGGCATTTGATCTTAAAGCATGCAAGTGCTGGGATATTAAATTCTTAAATGGAGTATGGATCTGAGTTGCCTGGACGACGAAAGAAGATCGGAGGCATGGAAGCAGTTGAGGCCGGATTTTTTGCTTGATTTTAAATCAAGTTTCGATCGGTCTTGAAGCAGATTTTTTTTTCGGTTCTTTGGTTGAAAGATCAGTTTGGATCTTTGCGATGGAGTTTTTGGATTTCCGGTGAAGTCCGGGGGGCACTGAGGTAGTGTCGGCTACTCTTGGAGAGCAGGGTTGAAAGTGCAGGGTGCTGGGAGATGCGAGGTCGTGCGGTGCACGAGGAGGACGCATAGGAGCGCGGGGCACTGGTGACGAGCGGAGCGCAGGTGAAGGCGTAGGGCTCGCTGCACGGGTGGATACGTGCAGGATGTGGTCAGAGAGAGACCACATGAGTGCAAGGCGCGGGCGCGGGCTTGTGGCGTTTGGACGCGGGCTAGAGGCGCAGGGCGCGGGCACTGAGGCGTAGGGTGCAGGTGGAGGCACAGGGCGCGGAAGCCGGGCTAGGAGTGCTCGGGATTGGCTGCGTTGGACGCAGTGTGACAGGAGATCTGTCAGGAGGTGGAGCTAGACTGTCGGTGGACGCTTTTGGTGGAGGAGACCGACATGATCATTCTTTGGCTGTTCTTTAAAGAACAGTGGTTATCTTTTGTTTTTTGTAAATCTAGGCTCAAGGTGGAGATTGTTGTGTATTATTTTTTAGATTTAGGATTGATTTAGTTTTAGGTTTCTTGTTTTGGCATATGTTGCCATGTGTGGAGCTATTTGTATAGCTCTTAGGAGTCTTTAAATAAGGGTCTTTAGGCTTGTAATAGGCAGCCATGGAATAAAGAAATTTTGCATTAGTTGGCTCACGGTTCTCTCCTCTCTCCCCCCCCCCCCCCCCCCCCCCCCACTCTCTTGATCTCAAGAAGATCTTCCTCCTTGTTTCTACATATTATTTTGCAACGGTTAGATAGTATCCTTTTTAATAATGTTTGGATTGCTAAGTATACCAAAAAACCCATATTAAGCATTTGTTTCGTACACTTTCTTATCATGCTCCTTTACTTTTAGACATTTCTATGGTTGACAATACCACTCCTAATTTTAGATTTCAAAATATGTGGCTTTTACATGATTCTTTTCTTACTAATGTTGAAGCGAATTGGCATGCTCCGTTATTTCCCAACGATAATTGTTTTGGGATGATTCGCCTTTGGCTTAAGCTCAATCTTCTTAAGCAAAGTTTAAATTAGTGGAACAAATGTGTTTTTAAGAATTTATTCTCTAATATTTTGGAAGATGAGAAACAAGTTGTTTTAGCTTATAATGTTTACTTTAATACTCATTCGGCGGATAATATGGTTCTTTTAAATAAAGCCAAGGATAATTTAGTCAACCTTCATGAACAAGAAGAAACTTATTGGAAACAAAAAGCTGCTAGCAAGTTCTTAGTTGAGGGAGATAGAAACACTAAATTTTATCATAATATTATTAACCATAAGAGAGTTACTAGTTATATTCACAAAATTACCACACCTGAAGGTCAATATCTTGATTCTCCTGAATTAGTTTATAATTCTGGTGTTAATTATTTTAAGGTGGTTTTTAACAAAAAATTTACACCTTCTATGGACTTGGATTTATCTTTTATTTCGTCGCTTGTGACTGTTGAGGATAACATTATGCTCACTAGAATTCCTTCTGATATTGAGATTGAAGCGGTTTTAAAAGAAATGAATACTGATTCTGTTGCAGGGACTGCTAGTTTTACTACTAAATTTTTTCAAAAAAGTTGGCATATTTTTAAAGAAGATTTAATTAATGTTGTTGTTAATTTCTTCAAAGGTAACCAATACCCAAATTTTTTTATTTATGCTTCTATTGTTTTGATTCCCAAGAGTGATGTTACTAATATTTGGTGTGATTACTAGCCCATTAGTTTGTGGTCTTTTTTCAACAAACTTATTATGACTAGACTTGCTTTAATTCTCCCTAATATCATTTCTCTTGAACAAACTGGCTTTGTCAAAGGCCGTTCTATCTTTGATAATGTTTTATTAGCATAAGAACTTGTTCATGATTTAGAAGCTAAAATTGTGCCGGGGGGAAAATCTAATTTTTAAGATTGACATTACCAAAGTTTACGATAATATGAATTGGGATTTTCTTTATATTATGCTTCAAACTTTTGGTTTTAATCAAGAATTTATTAGACTCATTAAAAATAGTATTGAGCAATGTTTTTTCTATGTGATTATCAATGGCAAGATTCATGATTTTTTCAATTCTACTCATGGCCTTAGACAAGGGGACCCTTTATCTCCTGCTTTGTTTATTATAGCTTCTGAATTTCTTTCTATATGTCTTAATAATCTGTTTAAAAATCACCCTAACTTATAATATTGCACTAGGGGTGGTTTTTTTGTATCTCACTTAAGTTTTGTTGATGATTTTATTATTTTTATGAATGGGTCCACGATGATGCTTAAAATACTCTTTAAATTTCTAAGTATTTTTCAAAAGGCTAGTGGTTTCATTTTTAATCCTATGAAAAGTTATTTTATTACTGCTAATTCTATTACCCAACCCAGAATCTCTTCCATCCAGGATCAGTATGGTTTCTTACATAAGCATTTACCTCTTAATTACTTGGGTACTCCCCTTTATAGAGGTAGAAAAAGATCTCATTTATTTAGGGATATTGTCTTTAATGTTCAAAAAAAGCTTTCTGTTTGGGCCTTTAATTTTTTATCCTTTAGAGTTAGGTTAGTTTTGATTAAAAGTGTTCTTTGTTTCATTCATGTATATTTGTTTCATACTTTATATCCTATTAAGAATATTTGCACTAAGCTTGAAAGGATTTTCAACAAATTCCTTTGGAGGGCTAAAGACAGTAAATCGGCTATTTTATGGGCCTCTTGGAGTAGATATTCTGGTGTCCAGGATGAAGGCAAGCTGGGTTTTAAGAACTTAAGTGACATGGCTCTTTGTTTTTCTTTTAAAATTTGGTTCAATCAGAGGTCTAATAATAACATTTGGTCTAAATTCATGATTTCTAAATATTATGTTGGTAAACATCCTCTTAATGAATTTTTTATAAATTGTGATTCCTTCAACTGGAAAAGGCTTTGTTCTATTAAATTGGATGCTGAAAAATTCATTCAATGGGGTCTAGGTTGCAGGGATATCTTTTTCTGGCAAGATAACTGGCTTGGTTGCTCTTCTATAGATAATTTGCTTAACACTCATACCAATATTGCTTATAAAGTGGATAATTTTATTCAAGATGGCTCCTGGAATTTAACTTATCTTACATATGTGGTTATGGAGTTTGTTATTAATCTCATTTTGAAAGTGTCACTTCAACTTGATCAAAAAGATTACATTTTATTTAATAGGTCTAATGATAGTAGTTTTGCATTCAAAGAGGTGTGGCATTCTATTAGGTATGTTCAACCTAAGTCTACGATTTTCTCTTCGTGTTGGCAAAAAGGTATTTCTGCCTCTTACTCTATTCTTTTGTGGAGGATTTACAACAATTATATGTCCATTGACACTATTTTGATGAAGAAAGGCTTGTACATTGTGTCTAAATGTCAATGTTGTTACCATATTGAGAATTTGAATCATGTTTTTTGCTAATGGGCCTGTTATTCTTAAAGTTTGGCTTTATTTTGATAACATGTTTAACACTCAATTTTGTAAGAACTATAACAACAACATTAATATACTGCATGACTGGGTAGTCCCTGTCAAGAGACATATTAGAAATGTGCTTCCCTCTAATATATGTTGGTTTCTCTGGAAGAGTAGGTATGAGGCTAAGCATGAGAATACTATTATGAATGCTTTATCCATTGTCATCAAGATTAAGGATAAAGTGAGATATCTCTTTATGGCTAAGTTGATTACCTTAAATTTTTTTTAAAACTCCACTCAACCTGCTGAGGAATTTGGCATTTTTGGTGCGGGCTCTTTTAGACTCCCCTCCAAAAGTATTTTAGTTAGATGGATTAAACCTCCTATGGGCTGCTACAAATTGAATAATGATAGTGCTTTTAATAGATCGAAAGCTGGCTGTGGTATCATCAGGGATTTTATTGGCAATATTGTTTTTGCTTTTACGGGTCCCTCTGATCTTAACACAGCTATTATGGTTGAAATTTTGGCTTTAAAGTATGGGTTATAATTATGCAATTTTCTTGGGATTACTAATGTTTGGATAGAATTGGATGCTAAGATTAATATTCATTATATTTCAGTAAATGACATCGCTAATCCTTCTTACTTCTATATTATCAGGTGAATTAAATAGTTGTTATCTTCTATTAACTTTTCTATATCTCATATTTATAGGAAAGGAAACACTGCTGCTGACTTTTTAGCTGAGTTGGGTTGTAATTTGCATGAATTTATGAAATTTGTGGGTTCCTCTTTACCACCAAAGTTGTTGGGCCTTGCTACGCTGGATCGGTTGGGCACCCCTTATATTAGAGTTGGTTAATTTGGGTTCTTTCGGTCAGCATTTATTGTACTATTTTGAAACTTTTTTTATGCTTTTCTAGTCATTTTTACCCTGCAGATCTGTTCTTTTGCTATAAATTTTAGCTTTTTGAATCATGTTTTTTTTTTTTTTTTTTTTTACTATTAGCTTTGGTATGGGTATCACTATATCATTAGCATGGATGTTTCTTTTACATCTAACTATCGGGTTTGGCATGGCCATAAAAAAATTGGTATTGCATCTATGGTGCCTATTTCTTAAGGTATTGCTCCTTTATTTTCTCGTATGGTTTCATTTTGGCTATACCTGTTTTATTTAGGCAGGGTTTTTTTTTTTAGATTTTTATGTGGTTGGTTGGTTGGTGGGAAAATGTGTTTGGCCTGTGGGTGGCTATTATTTTGCACTACTGGAGATTTCTGTTGAGGGGTTTTCTTTAGAGGAGTGTTGGTTCTGAGGGGTTTTATGGACCAATTTTCTGTAGATGTGGCTTCCAGGTGTTTGGAAGGCCGATTTCTCACATGATCCTTAGGTTTAAGGAATATTACTCGATTGGAACTTTTACTACATGTTGTTCTTCTTACTGTTTCTGCACTTTTCTGTGGTGCCGGTTGGTGATCATTTTTAATGATTAGCTTAAATGGATTGGATGTGAAGTTCATAGGTTCTTTCTGGAGCTATCGATTTTGGGTTATAATGAGTGGTCTTGTGTGGCATTGGGGTTACCTTCTTATCATTACCATTTTATTCTTGGTTTGTATTTCTGGATTAGTTTCTATTGTTATATATCTCAGGAGGTCATGTGTTATATTTATGAGGGTGTTTTTATTAGTTGTGCGGTTTAGAGTGGCTATTACATGCAGAATTATTGGGGAGTTGACATTACTTACCCTTTTAGCTATTTATTTTCTCTCTTTGGACTATTACTTCATGGATTATAACTCTTTGGTTCAGCTGCTCTGTAGTTTCTTATTGCAGGTTATTTGTGATTTCTTTTCTAGGGTGCAACCTAAGTGTTTGGACTTCATGATGGAGTTGATAAGAGTTATGGAGAAGTCTCATCCATTTATGTAGGGGTGGCAACACCGAGCTGAATGATTACAAACTTTTTGTTTCTTTTTGGGTTTTGGCATCTGGCCAACCTAGAATGTTATTAGGTTCTCAAGTACTTGTGCTTAGTGGGGAACTCCGACTCATAGGTTCTTTTTTTTTTGTCTTTTTTGTAGCTCTTTTGAGTAGTAGAAAGCTGTAGGTCCTCTTAAGGACCTTGTACTATTTATTTTTATTAACGCGTAGGCCCGTTGGTGGGTTTTAATTAAAAAAAAAAAAATATGTTCCCAAAAAAATCATATTAACGCGTAGGCCCGTTGATCCTAATTTTTCCAAAATAAAAAACAATGGTAGATTAATGATATATATATATATATATATATCATTAATCTACCATTGTTTTTTATTTTGGAAAAATTAGGATCAATCATGTCAAATTTCACATATAATGAAAGGAAAATACAAAAATAGAATACAACTGAAATTATAAGAAAATCTAAATAAACTTACAACAACTACAACTAAACAAAATTATTATCTGAAAAATAAAACAATCCTTTCGAGACAAAAGAAACCTCTCACAAAGAGAAACAAACTATATTAGAATGTATCGATCTCATCCTCTAACTCCCTATTTGTATATTTAGGTCAAAGCTAAATGCTACAACAATGCATGCATCAACAACTACAACTAAACAAAATTATTATCTGAAAAGTAAAACAATCCTTTTGAGACAAAAGAAACCTCTCACAAAGAGAAACAAACTATATTAGAATGTATCGATCTCATCCTCTAACTCCCTATTTGTATATTTAGGTCAAAGCTAAATGCTACAACAATGCATGCATTCTACTAAATCAATATTTGTTATACAAATGTTTAAGTCTTTCAAGTGCATTTTAAGGGGAAAAAGTTGAAAGAGTCAATGCTTGTAAAACAAATATATGGCTTCACCTGAGCTAGGATAAGAACAAGTAAATTCAAGAGAATAGTGACTATTAGAAAGAAAAGTCATTTTTATTATAGTCAGATTTGGTCTATTAAAAGTAAAGCTTTATGTCACAAAGATCATTTAGGAACTCAACAATCTTTAGTGGCCTCATAGTTAAGTTTGTAATAACCCAAAGATACAAAAAGTATTTTAAATGAAAAATATAATTCTTTTTATTTGTTGATTGAACTAGAGTGCTTCTGTATTGTACATGTGAGTGTTGTCGCATTAGGATTGAGAGCTCTGGATGTTGATATTGACCTTGTTTGAACGGTTGATTAATAAATAGAATGAATTGACAAGATAATAAAGATTGCAAAAGAAAAAGAAAAAGAAAAACTCTTTCACTACAGGTCTTGGGGCATGATAAAGTCATTGCCAAGTTGTAGCTATTTAAAAAGAAGCTTATACTGTTCTCCTACATATAAGAAGTAAATCTTCACTTTGATTGCACAAACTTCCTAGAATTTTTCATCACTGAACTTGCCATAACTTTATGAAAGGTTTGAAGAAAGAACATAGGATGAAGAAGAAGATATAGCACAAGAAGAACATAGAGTGCAATGAGAGCAAGAACAAAAAGTGCATGAAGTAATATAAGGAAATCTAGAAAAAAAAGAAATCTTATTTATATGCAAAATGTGTGGAAGACCTTAACCATCATACTCACATCGATACACCCATTTCACTAATATTCTCTTAATAACTATTGGTTTAAAAATTAACACTCAAATCCTTAATAAATATTTATTATCGTAATTTAAGAACTTCAAAAGTTTAAGTAATACACCACATTTGACTCAATCAATACATGCATCGTAATTAAGGATTAAGTTCATAGTAAAGGTTGGCTTCCCAATAAAGTATGATTTTATAACTAAAGGTTCAACTTCATTGTCTAAACAATTTTATAACAAATATAGCTTAGCTTCTACATTGTTGAGCATTATCTATCAATTTATTTGCACAATTCATGCATGGTAATTTTCTTTGCAACATAATTCATCTACTCAACCATTATCTCCATCTTAGACTTCAAGCTTTCCTTAAGATTTTATGAACTTCTTCAAAGATTCACGTTAAAAAGAAAATCCTCAAATCTAATTTCAAGGCTGGTCATCCTTTATCCACCCCCCCCCCCCCCCCCCCCCTAGGCAATTTGTTGTGGAAGTCGTCACCTAATAATCTCCAATCATTTCAATAGGAGCTTGAGAAAGAAGATGTGATGTCTTCAACATCTTTGGGATTTAACTCATATTCACCACTATTGACATTAGCATAAGTCTTTTTAGCATGACGAAGTGATGGTCAACACAACTACTGACTTTATCATCATTAGCATGTAAGTTGCTACTCACAACCCTCTCCATAAAATAAATTCTTCCAATTAATAGAAACTTCCTGATAAGTTGACTCTACATCACTCTTTGCACATTCCTTCTCTACTTGGGTGACTTTGGGGAACTCTTCTCCACCTTTATTTGAAGTCAACTTAAGCATCTAAAAAGTTGCCTCCTTTTTTCTCCTTCAGAGGTGTAATATCAACTTAGATATCATAACTTTATTTTGAGGTATGTCAAACTTATAAGCTACAGTAAAACTAATTGATCTCTGCCATAAACGAGAACCTCGGAGTGTTATGTTCTATGTTCTTTTCTACTTATTGAGGAGATTCAATTATAAATCTTATCATCATAGTACTAGCTCCCTTAGTAGCAACCTTCTCACCAATAGAGGTTTTCACAATAAAAACTTCATTGGTACAAGAGACCATTTATCTTTTTCTATTAAAATTCACCTGAGGAACCCACAATTTTTTAGTTTCTTAAGGCTATTCATCTAAGAAATTCACTACTTGTCCCAGGTGCTCATAAAGTGAAAATCATTTATAGTTAGATCATTAAAGGCACTCGCCCATTCTATGAAACTTTCTTGAAATTCCTAACTATTAGTCGACTTGAAGCCATATTTGCCCACTATATAGCTAGTTGTAATAAGACCTAATTATGTGCTTTCTATAATAGAACTACATAATTATTTCTATATCAATGACAAATCCCTCACCATAAATACAAAGATAATGATCAAGTGCAAACATACATGCAATCTTAAACTTTAAGACAAAACTTTGTCACATTAAAGTCTCTCTCATAACCTCTCTAAGATTTCCCATGAAATCTCTCTTAGATTTCCTTTGAAATCTTTTTTTTTTTTCAATTTTCTCTTTGTAACTTTGTTCAACTTACCATTCTATGTTAAAGGGAGTTCAAGCAACTTTTTGTAGATCGATTTACTTAAATAATAATTGAGACTTAAACCTCTCTCTCTCTCTCTCTCTCTCTCTCTCTCTCTCTCTCTCTCTCTCTCTCTCTCTCTCTCTCTCTCTCTCTCTCTCTCTCTCTCTCTCTCTCTCTCTCTCTCTCTCTCTCTCTCTCTCTCTCTCTCTCTCTCTCTCTCTCTCTCACACACACACACACACAAAATAAAAATGTGTATTTGATGTTTATTTATTGTGTACCCTCATAGAATCCAGACGATTCTCCCGTTCAGACTTCGCATTTAATAATTTCTCCACACACACATACTCTCTCTCTCTCTCTCTCTCTCTCTCTCTCTCTCTCTCTCTCTCTCTCTCTCTCTCTCTCTCTCTCTCTCTCTCTCACTCATCCCTCTACTTTTAAGCTAAATTCATATGTTTGTTAAGGTCATGACATCTTTCTACAGACAATCTTGAATCCAATATACCAATTATTATTAGGGCTAGTAGTTTTGTTAGAAACTCAAAACTTGCTTGAATTTTAATTGACTCGAAATCAAAATTGATATGATCCTACTTGAAGATGACTCACTCAAAATAAGTTCGATTTGACTCTAAGAATATTCGATATACAACATATGCACAAATTTGCATGTATAAATAAATTTATTCACATATGTTTAATCACTTAAAATGTAAAATAATATCTATATATGCACATTTATGCACTAATATTTAATAATACATCTTTATAAGCATATTTGAATATTTTGATATAAATAATAATCTTCATTGCTTAATTGTCAATTTATTTCGCTATTAAATGTTTAGAAGTGTGCATGAATGTCAACTATGAAAGTAAATTACCATATTAAAATGATTTGCAATAAAATTTATTTACTTTGAAAGAATTTGCTTCTTAGAAACAAAGAGTTATTGCTATTTTATGTTTTACCCATCCAATATTTATTTGATTTATTATTATCATATTATTACTATTATAAGCTAAAGTAAGAATATATACTTCTAAAGCAGCCATTAGAGAATTAGCAAGTCATAGTACTCACCCTTAATTATTGCTAATCTATTAATTATATATTTTAAATTTAAATTATTAAGTGGTATCATTATGATTAATTTTATAATAAAATTATATTCCTTCACATGAAGAGAATAATTTGTCTTTGTCATCATTTAGATTACTCATATATTCGTATATTGTTAATTTAGTCTTAGAATATCATATTGCCTCAATTTAATTTCTCAACTATACAAAATTGATCCAAAATAGTCCAGTTTAGATTGGGACCATTTTTAAATAGTCGAGAAACCAAATTAGAATAAATTTCATATTACAATTACAAAATAAGAGATTGTTTTGGATCAATTTTATATAGTCGATGGGTTAAATTGAAGTAATGTAATACAGAGATGAAATTGGTCACACACAAATAGTTTGGAGACTATTTTGGAATTTTCTGATTTAGATTATTTATATTTTTATTGCATTTTGCGGGTTGAGTAAGATGTGGATGAGATAGAACCATATTTACTCTTTGTATATTCTAATTAACCTATTTTGGAATATGGCCTAACCTCTTAATTGCATTTTTAAATGATTTTATTCCTTTTTTTTTTAGTTAATAAAATATTGAGAATATATTTTTATCCTTTAAAATGACTTGGGCTTCATTTGGAATGGCTTTCTTATTGCTTTATAAAGCTATTTTTAGTACAAAAATATCTAGAAAGTATGAAAAAATAGTGATCTAAACATGTCCCTAACAAAGCATTTTGGATAGTTTTCTTACTGCTTCATAAAACAATTTTTTAATACAAAATTTTTTGAAAGTAACAAAAAATTAATGGCTAAAAGCTACCCAAGAATTCATTTGGGGCAGCTTTCTCACTACTTTCTAAAACAGTTTTTAGTACAAAAATTTCTCGTTCAAGAAATTTTCGTACCAAAAAACTACTTTAAAAAGCAGCAAGAAAGTCGTCTCAAACGAAACTTTAGTGTATATTATTTATTTGTTGGCCCATAATCCTTTGCTAAACTTTAATAAACTTTATATGCCAATTGATTATGTACCAAAATAAACTTTCAAAAAAATTAATTATATGCGCCATCTTCTTTATTCTCATTTTTTATATCAAACATAGATACCCACAGATTCCAATTATATGAAGGCCTTTTCCCAAAGGGAAACAATACTTGTTGGGTAGGCCCACTTCACATTTTTGTTTGTAAGAAATGTATATTATCATCTAATGAAGTGATTAAAGAGTCTAATACTCGATCATATTTAATGAAGTCTTCATTTATTTTTTTGACAAAGTCCACCAACTAGTAATTGCCGCTTGCCACCACTATATATTTCTCTCCTCCCACACTCTGCAACGCATTCTTTCCATTTTTTTTTCTTTTAAATAGTCTCTCTCTTCTGTTACTGTCTTAGAGAATATGGAGAGGGGAAGAACTGGAAAGGATGTTGAAGAAGGTGAACATGAAAGAAAAGGTATAGGTTTCTTGATTAATCAATTACGTGTTTTTCGCTCGAATCATAGTCAGGCGATAGTAGTCGGAAGGATCGTAGTCAGGCGACGATAGTCCGAGGGACCGTAGTCGGGCGATGGTGGTTCGAGGGAGGCGATTGGCCGGCGAAAGATTTGACAACGGCAATCAAGTAACTAGTGGAAGTCCAATTGTTTTCTTACAACTGATTGATTTGAAGCAGTTGATTATAAGTTTTATATTTTAAATTAGAGAAAATAAACTCAATGTGCCCTTAGGTTATTTATAGGTTTTTACTTCTACTTAAATGACCCTTATTATTAATTATTTCTCTTCTAATTTTGATATTCTGGCTTATATTAAAACATATAAAATCTATGTTAATATTTAGTTTTTTTTTCTTTTTCAATTTCTTATTAAATGATTATAAGTTTAAAATATGGCCCTTCATTTTATATGTTTTACTGATTTCTTATTCTTTTTCAAGGAACCATTACCTCATTAGATTAGTTTTGACTATTTTGGATTCAAATTATAATTTTCTTTGAAAGCCTCATTTGCTTTACACCATAAATGCTCTTTTCCATTATCAATTGTTCTATAATTACAAAATTGATTGGTAGATTTAATATTTTTCTTTCAAATTATTGCAACTTAGAATCAAAATCAAGCATGCTTGTGTTTTAAATTCAGTTCTATTTGTAGGCACGGTATGGTCAGCATCAGCCCACATTGTAGCTGCGGTGATTGGGTCCGGCGTGCTAGCGCTAGCATGGAGCATGGCTCAATTGGGTTGGGTTCTTGGCCCGTTGGTCATCCTTGGGTTTGCCATCATCACCTACTACACCTCTACCCTTCTTGCTGACTGCTATCGTCATCCTGACCCAATCACCGGGACAATCAATCGAGTCTACATCGATGCAGTCCGAGCCTATCTCGGTCCAAGAGAGGTCTTCTTATGTGGATGTGCTCAATATATAAATCTTTGGGGCACTCTTGTAGGTTATACCATCACTGCTGCCATTAGCATGATGTAAGTACAAACCATTTTGCATAAACATTCCATAAATTTTCATAAAATAATTGTAAGTATGAAGAAAGAGAAAAAGATTTATCTCTAAATCATCAATCGACAGGGCGGTCCAGCGATCGAATTGCTTCCACCGCAATGGGCATGAATGGAAGTGTGATTCTTCAGGAAACCTATTCATGATGCTATTCGGGGTGGTGCAAATTGTCTTATCTCAATTCCCCAGTCTAGAAAACATCACTTGGTTGTCAGTAGTGGCCGTGGCGACATCTTTTGCATATTCCTTCATCGGACTCGGGTTATCGACAGGCAAACTAATCTCCCACGGTGGGTTCAAAGGTACTTTATCAGGCGTCGCAGGGTCTTCGCACAAAATCAAGACATGGAATGCTTTCCTATCACTAGGAAATGTGGCCTTTGCTTATACCTTTGCCGATGTCTTGATTGAGATTCAAGTAAATACATTTTCAATTAAATATGGTGTGTTGATTTCCAATTGAAATGAGATGGAAATTAACTCTATATTATATTGTTGCAATTTAGGATACATTGAAGTCACCACCTCCTGAGAGGAAGACAATGAAGAGGGCAACTTTTATAGGAATTGGGCTCACAACAATCTTCTACCTATCATTGGGTTGCACTGGCTATGGAGCTTTTGGGAACAATGCCCCTGGCAATATTCTCACTGGGTTTGGATTTTTTGAGCCATTTTGGCTGGTAGATATTGCCAATATTTGCATTGTTGTCCATCTTTTAGGAGCATATCAAGTAAGGAAATTATGATGGTACCCTAATTTTATTTAGTTCAATCAATTGATAAATTCCAGTACAATTTTAATTGGTATATACATGCATGTATTATGTCATTATAGAAAGAAAAATGATTAAAACTAAATGAAAAATGATTTGCATAATACATTTTTTTTTTATTTTTGGCAAGAATGCCTTGATCAGACTTTGATAATAAGTGGTTGTTGAGTAGGTATATGCTCAACCAATCTTTGGCCGTTTTGAAAGCACAATTTCAAAACGTTGGCCAGAAGCGAAATTTCTGCATCAAACTTACTCTGTAAGGGTACCTTTCAGCGCATCGGGCCCTCTAAGTTTCACCCTCTCCAAGCTAGTTCTTCGCTCATGTCTCATACTCTTGACAACACTGGTGGCAATGCTTGTTCCCTTCTTCAACGCGGTTCTTGGCCTCCTTGGCGCTCTCGGCTTTTGGCCTCTTAGCGTATACTTTCCTGTCAATATGCACATTGCACAAAAAAACATCAAGAGTGGAAACCCTAAATGGATTCTTCTCCAAGGTCTCAGCTTGTTCTGCCTCTTGATTTCCATAGCTGCAAGCATTGGCTCTATGGCTGATATCATTAGCAGCCTCAAGTTGGCTACTCCTTTCAAGCTGAATTACTAAGATCAAAGTTTCTCTCCTATACAAAGATTAGTAGTTGAGGAGAAGATCATATTGTTATGTATTTACTTTCTAAGTATTATAATGAATTATTGGATTTGATATCAGCGATTGCGTTTTGGTGTTACTAATTGATTTAAAAGATTGATTTTTAATTGATAATGAAAGTGGGCTGATTAATGAGCTATATATATATATATATATATATATATATATATATATATGGACTTAAGCTGAATAAGATGAAGGCTTCATTTATGATAGTTTTCTTAAAGTTTTTTTTGTAAAGTCGTTACAGAAAAACGAATTTTTAAAGCTATTGTAAAAAAGCAGCTTTAAATTTTTTTTTTAAAACAGCAAAAAAGTAATGGCTAAGTAGATATTTTGATTGCAATCGAAAATCAAAACAGTAAGAAAGATGTTCCAAATAAAGCCGAAGTCAAACTCACTCGTACGCAATCATATTCATGTTTTTATGTGTATGTGTGTGTATATATATATAATCATGAATTAATGCATTTACAATTTACAAGTAAAGAGCATATTCATATGAAAATAATATCATAATATGCATCAATTTTCAAATAATTTGCTTAATATGTTGGGTCGACGAGTGTCGATCTATTAACATAGCTTGACTGACTGACTTAGAAAAAATGAAAAATAGAGAAAATTTTGCATCTATTATAGCTCGGGTCGAGCAAGAAGTAGCTAATGAGCAGGTTCTAACTCACATTGAAATTAGGCCAAGAGCCAATAGTTAAGGATCAACTCAGATCAGTACCAAATTGTGAAGTTTTCTTTAGCTAAATCCCGAAAAATAAAAATAAAAAGGCCGAAGATACTTCAAAATAAGATACATTTTCAAATTTAAAAATGTTCAAAATCTCATATTCATCATAATCAAAATAGATTAAGGTTTCATTTTGGACACCTTTCTTACTGCTTTCTAAAGTAATTTTTCTGTATTAAAAAATTATTTTATAAAGCACTATAAACGCTGTCCCAAACAAAACCTAATATTGTGTAGTTGGCCAAGGAACACTAAGAACAAAGTGGAAGTGTGACAATTACTGCAGAAGTGGATGTTGGGACTGAGTAGGAAGACAAGACATCTCAATTAGAAATGGAGCGCTAGGTATTGTGAGAAGCTTCTTTTTTTTTTTTTCTCCTTGTGTGAGAAGCTTCTATTTGTTACTCATCAAAGACCTCATTTTTTGGAAGTTTTATTTGGTTCGGTCGACCGAATGAGAGAAACATTCGGTTCGCAGGCAAAAATCCCGCGGTACCGAGGTGTACCGAGTTTTTCAAAAAACTCGGTACACCTCGGTACCGCAGGATTTTTGCCTGCGAACGAAATGTTTCTCTCATTCAGTCGGAGGACGTAATAATTGTTCCATTTTTTGAAGATTCTTCGCTTTGATTCTTAGCTGCAACGGTGTCTAAATAGAAGAAAATGTGTAAAATGAACTGAAATCACAATTATGATTTTTTTTATAAATTTATTTTCATTGATTTGAGTTTGTTTGAATGTTTGAACTGAAGAAATTGGAACTGGAGAAAAAGGTTGTTTTCAGTTTTCACATAAAAGTATTTTTTTTTTTTTTTACTATGCTGAACTCTGTATCCTCAAAAAGCTATCCAATATTTAATCCAAAACAGAATCTACTTTTCATTCATTATAAATAATGCATAATGTTGGCCATTAAAAAAAGATGCAGAAAATTAATTTAAGTATTATAGAAATGAGGATGCTCAGATAGAGTGATTTTACAATTGTAGAATCCAAAACAAGTATATAGATGAAAAAAATAGAGTTGCTCTAATGACATAGGATTAAAGAGAATTGCCTTAGATAATTTAGACTTTGACTTCGTTTGGGACGGCTTTCTTACTGCTTCTTAAAGCAGTTTTACAGTACAAAAATTTTAATTTTTATACTAAAAAGCTACTTTAAAAAGCAGTAAAAAAAATCGTCCTAAACGAAGCCTTTGTTTCAAACAAGCTTTCCAAAACAACTTTATAAAAGAAAAATTTCTAATCCAAAAAACTAATGTACTAAAAAAATTGTCCCAGATTAAGCTCAATCCCACAAAATATTAGAAAAGTAGATATATTAAATCCAATCTATATTTTAAAAAAAGTATATTTTTATTTATTATATTTAAATGAGAATTCAACTCATAATAAAATATAATGGAGAATGAAGATTCATATAATCCCACGTAGTGGGATAAAGACTTGATACATTTGTTGCAATATTAAGTTTGTTGAACTTTGTATCCTCAAAACTATCCACTTTTTCATCCAAATAGAATCTAAAATTCATTCCCTGTTTTTACTACACAAAAAAGAAAAACAAATAGAAAATAGAAATCATACTAAGCCAAAGATTTTCAACCGAACTTCTTTAACAGAGATCAAACAATTTTTTTAACAAATTGGATCTCACCATTTGATGTCAGATAGAAAAATAGGTGCTTGGAGGGTTATAAAAAATAGAACAAAGTTTTACTTAAAAAACAGGTCAAAGCATGGGAAAATTATACAAATAAACAACACAAAATTGTTCAACCACTTTTCCACATTTGATCTAAACAGTGTTGTACAGTTTCATCACCAGAAGCTACAGAGTCTCTCTAAAACCATCCTTTAACATTAAAGAAATCTACCTTCACAGGCGTGCAGATAGTATATTCACTATATTGTTCTATATGGAGAATTCAGTTGATCTGCCAAGCGGAAGTATGAGGTCTCTCATAGTTTCATACTGCTCATAGCTAATTTGAGCACGATTAAGCATCTAACATAACCATGCATCAGAAAAGTTAGTTAACTGCATCACCATAAGCAAACTTTCTAAGAAAAATTAAAGAACAAAAAATGGCATAGAGAGTCAAACAATTGTCAATGTATCCTTATACCATTTGTATTAGCGATGGGCTTGAAAAATATTTAATTTGCTTTGAGCTTATGTTATATAGGAAGAATTAATAGGGAACTAATCTCAAAATAGATCCGATGGCTTTTAAAAATCCTAATACCATTTTTTTTCAATAGTTTTCGATTGAAATAGTGTGGTTGTTAGTCCAATAAAGTAATTAAAATTAAAATATGAAATGATACCCTACGATTAAGGCTTTATTTGGGACGGCTTTCTTACTGCTTCCTTCCAAGAAAGCCGTCCCAAACAAAGCCTTACTGTTTTTACTACTATTTTTTTGTTGTTTTCAAGTATTTTTTATACTAGATAGCTGTTTTAGAAAGTAGTAAGAAAACAGTTACAACCGGAACCTAAGTTGCCTGCAAGAACTTGTTGTAAAGCATATCCACATCTTTCTGTCTAATATTTTCGAACACTCCACGGGAATTGGGAAAGTAATTGTAATAGAGAATTATTAAAGATGATTAAGATATCCTTCAAATAGAGTAATTAGATATAATTTCTCAGGTAGATCAGATATGCTCAAGTCTTAGGCTAAAACGTTGTTGGAGGTCCAAATCTCAAATTCTGAGAATTGAAGGATGATAATAGATTGATTTTTAATCATAAAATACTTGCAAACATTCGGAGTATAATTCAACTTTTACTAGTTCTACAGAAATAACTAATACAACTATGCGAAGTAACGGTTTGCTAATTTGTCACCCTTGTGTGATTTAATTTTCAACGTGATGAAGACATCGATCAGAGGTTCAAATATGTGTATCGCCGGAAACATCGCAGATCAACGTCCACAATTCAGAGTTTATATTTTTAGTTATTTATGCATCTTATTTTTTAGTCTTCCTATTGTACCCTTATTATGAGTTGAGTCATGTTGTAGCCCTGAGGGCAATTTAGTTTTTGTTCCTTCTTTTATGTTGAGACCTATATATAGGTCATTTCTATTGTAATGAGATGATGATTGATTAATAGAAATTTTCTTTGCTTCTTCTTCTTCTTGCAAGAGAGCTAGAGAATGGTGATTGAGCTCAAGGTGAGCGAGTGCATTACCCACCAGTCGTTGGAAGCATCCACGGCTCGTGGCTTTATTTTATCTTTTTGTATTCTTACCCACCTCTTGTCTCCTCCTCTCCTACCAGCCAATCTCCATATCCCCCACAACCAGCCATCTCCCAACCAAACCACCTCCACGTCTTCCCTACTAAGACAACCCGCTAACACCCTACCCCATCTCCCACCCAACCCGACACCATCCCAACCACACAGCTCATGCCGCCGACCCCTCCAATTCCCCACATGATGGTAAGTTCAATGCTTTAATGACTTTCCATATTCACCCTACGAGAAATTAGGGAGGAAATAATTCAAATTTGAAATTCAAATTTTGAATTTCAAATTCTTTCCATTATTGGATTTCCTAATTAGGAAGGTATTATGCATGATCCCAATCTAATTTCAAAATAGATTGGATTTATTAAGAGCCTTCCTAATTCTTTTTTCCTCCTTTGAAAATTCCCTAAATTCTCTCCACAATCCTCTCCCTCTCCTTGATACCGCCGGCCAAGCTAGAGTGGAAGCCAATTAATGCTAATTCAATGTATTAATTACAATTGATTTGGATTTCAAATTTCATAACCTCCCTCCCTCTTTGTCTAAGCCGCCGGCCACTATTAGTTGGCCCCCATTGATTGCCCATTAACTCCTCATAACCTCATTTGAAATTTAAATCCAATTTCAAATTGAGTCTCCCTTCAAATTCATTCAAAACTGAAATTAATTTCAGATTTTTTATTAAACCTCATCAACACGTCTTCTAACCTATTCTCCTCCCCACACCCTAGCTGCCTCCCCCATCTCCTATTGCCGACTCCAGCTCCTGCCCCCTCTATCTCTACCTTGGGAAGTTTTGGATGCTCATAACGCTTGAAGCCAAGAGAACAAGATGACGCCCTTCCACCTCCACTTCAATGACGTATGGCCGATCCCGAGATTGATAGCGGATTGGTACTCGACGTCTACGGCGACATCCACCTCACCCGTTCACCGTTCTTCGACGTCGGGTTTAGCTCCGACGACACTGTTGAAGACTATTTAAATCGCATCCTTCCCACTCTCGTGGACGTCATAGACGATCAATTCCAGGACTACGATTGGACCATCAACGGTCATCCATCGTGCCATCTCTGCCACCGTCGACCTTTCCATGGATCAAAACCATTGGTGTTGCGACCATCCTCGTGGCATCGTTGGGTGTGCTGAAGATCTTCTCCCGCTAAGCCTAGTGTAGTTGAGTGATCAATCCCCAAGGTGAAAACTCTCATTATTAAATCGTGGATTGTTGATTAAGAGCTTTTAGTATTGCTACTATCTTTGTTTATCTATGAGATTTGGTTAATCTACATGTACTCCTTCGCCTAAGCAAGTAGAAGACTAAGGTTCTTTAACGAATTTGCTTGTTATTACAATAAGTTATTGATTTGGATTACATTGCCAATTGTTCTTAAATTTCTTAATAAGCTTCTGTGCATGTGGTTTCACATTACAACCCGATTAAATATGCTTAATTCTTACAGAGCAGGATTAAAAAAACTTCAAAAAACTTAATTGATAAAAATGAATATAGAATGTATGCTTGAAGAAAAGATGATAATTATTGGTTGCGGTTGAATGTCTTTGTAAATGCCATTGGATGAACACATGTCAAACATCTAAATTAGTCACGGATTATATGTTTGAAATGCCTGTCCCAAAGACCTAAAAATTTAACAATCATTAGCATCAAGATCCATGTAGACCTATTCAGCCTCATACTGAATCAAGCACTAGTTGAGCAGAATCCACCTAACCATTAGATTGGTCTTGTAATAGAAAACACTTGTAGATCTCAAGTATTTCCTATCTTTGAAAAACAGCGAGCTTTCTCTACCAAAAACCACACAAAACCACAAAAAACAGTAGATAATTTGTATTATTTGATAAAAGGGAAACGGAAAATAACAAGATACAATTGATCCTCTATTCGAGAGGATGATCGATCTCTCCCAAATCTCTAGACGTCGCTATAGCCCAAAGAAAACCTAAATCTAAGAGATCTCAAATTTCAGCCAAATCCAAGATGCTCTAACCCTAGGAAAACAAAGTATTTTGATGCATACAAATCAAAAGGAAATCCCTTAACATACCCTACATTCAAATTCCCTCCTAAACTTTCTCAAAAATCCTTCCTAAATCAGCTCCCGTGGATTTGCGGCTCGCACGGCATCCGCAGCAGGCGGAGAAGATCCGCTGTTTCGCCCGTAAGCTGGTCCCACCTGGACCGGTCTAGTGGATCGGTCTAACATCTTGTAGGGTTTGTTCAATGATGGCCACGGCAAATCACCACGGATTGAATCATTTGAAAACATCTAGCTCAGCAAATCATAGCCTACACTAGTAACTACCAGTCAATTTCACATCATTGATCCAACATCTAATGTCTATTCAATTAAATAGGTTCCATAAGGAAGGCTCTAATTAAATCTTGGAAAGAGAGCAAATCTACAACCCACATTAATTACCCTTATTTTGAATTCTTTATGTATTGAAGATAACATATGAAGTAAAATCATCCTTGTTTTTCTTGATCTGCATCACCAGTGTGTGTTTCTCTTTTGACACAATAAGCAGCTACGTCAAGTCTCTAACCTACCTACTAAGGCGATTAAAAAAAAGAAAGCATTCCAATGTTTAATTTGTTGCTCCAATTTCTTCATCAACACCAAAGTTTACTTCACCGTCAACACTTGTAGTAGCAGTTTCAATTGCATCAACAATTGCTTTGTCCGCTACTCGGAGTGTTGAGTCCATGAAGGTTTCAAAAGCTTCTCCACCGATTCAAATAATAGTGACTACTTTTAAAGCCATCAAGGTTTCTTTCCTTCTTGAAGTTAGTAGTGTTACCTCCATGGCTAGTATGCACCCATACGGAACCATGAAATAAAGTGATCTGGAGGTGTCATTAACCTAGTGAACGGAATTACTCTCTTCTAATTTCATTTTTACTAGCGCTTTATTGGATACAAGGTCTATTCATGCAGAGTTTTAAATATCTTCAGCAACTTCTACAACTACATTGAATTTAACTTCAACTTTGCAAATAAAAAAAAATAATAATAATAAATAAAAAATAAAACATAAACACCATAGACTTGGACGGTGACATCTTTATGTTGACTGCAACATAGGAGTGGCCTAAAGCTCTAAGAATGATTTTGGCAACTCCATACATGCCAATAGCATAACATGACAAACAATATAGTTCATAGCATAACACAGCGCACTATAGTGTGTTATTTTATCAACACTTATATGCTCTATCTTTCATCCATAAGTAATTATTTATCCACTCTTCTTCCAACCATTTCCATTTTTTATTTCTTCAGTATGCTTCAAATATATATTATTTTAACGCTTAATTTTGCTTAATCTAATTTTGTTGACTGCTAGCAACATTGTGCTTATATTATTGCTTCGAGCTTATTTGGTAAATTCTATTTATATTATTCAATTGGTAGAACTATCATCTTATTGTAAGCCATATTGGTACATTCATTAGCTAGAAAACTTCTA
Organism: Dendrobium huoshanense; assembly: GCA_016618105.1. Lineage (NCBI taxonomy): Eukaryota > Viridiplantae > Streptophyta > Magnoliopsida > Asparagales > Orchidaceae > Dendrobium > Dendrobium huoshanense. The sequence continues at coordinate 68,330,598 of CM028344.1, read as the reverse complement.
TAAAAGATCTATCATGAAAATATTATGTCATTCGTTAACATTCAAGTATTTCAAAAAATATATTATGTTCATTCATATAACATTGATGATGTATTTTTGTATATGATATTTTTACTCATATTACTGAATCATTAAAAAATATTTATAATGTTTTTAATGTATTGTGATACTTGATACGTCGTCAAAAAATGATCTTGATCGGGCACAAATCTCGATGCAAAATCAAGTTAGAAAACTTCCAAAATTAAAATTGGGACCATCCAAACTCCAATTTCAGCAAACTTACAGTCGAACTGAGCATCTCAGAAATACGAATCCAACGACACTAAATTCAACCCAATCTGAGCGCAAACAGGTCCAAATCAAGGGTTAGAAACATTGTTGGAAGGTTCAAACCACAATTTGGATTGCCAAACGCTTTCCAAACATAACGAGCTTATAGTCGAATCGAGCGGCTCGACGAGACGAATCCAACGAGCCCAAGATCACTGAATTCTGACGCCAATAAGACGTTCAAATGTCCATACAACGGTCCATGATCAAAGGATTCAATATCGGCCGTCCATCCAACCACTCCTCATTTACCCTTGATCTCTCACCTATTTACGGGTCATGCCACTCCAAAATTTTATAAATAGACCATTCATTTCTCTTGAAGAGGGATCCAAGCAAGAAGAGAAGAAGAATAGAAGGAAGAAGCTCCTCCTCGACCATCGTCGGAGTTTCGCCGGAACACCGCCGGAGTTTCGTCAGACCACCGCCGGACCTTCGTCGGACCACCACATGAGGCCCTCGCCTTCGCCGGACCACCACCTAAGGCCCTCGCATTCGCCAGACCACCACCTGAGGCCCTCCCCTTCGTCGGACCACCACCTGAGGCTCTCGCCTTCATTGGACCACTACCTGAGGCCTTTGCCTTTGCCAGATCACCATCTAAGATCTGGAGTTCTGCAAGACCACTAACTGAAGCCCGAAGTTCTGTCGATCCATCACCTAACGCCCGGACTTCTGTCGTACAATCACTACTTGTAATCTGATCGCCCTTGGAGGCGAGTCAGCCCATTGTAACCAACTCAAGTTCTAGTGGAATCATTTTCAACTGGGTCAGGCCCCGTGATTTTTCCCTTTCTTCAAGGCTTTCAACATAAAAATCTTGTGTTTTCTGTGTGTGAGCTGGATATCCGTGCAACGCTAAGACGTAGTATTCTAACTCTATTGCCGCATATATTCTAGCCCGCAACAATACTTAAGAGAATTTACATCGTCTTATGCTTCCATAAGATATTTCCACTAAAGTGCCCTAGCACTACTCGATATTAATAAGTATGGGCAATGCCAACTTGGAGAAATATTTAGCCATTGATACTTCTTATAAATAAGATGGTGGAAAAGCATCACCAAAATATTAAAATTAAGCAATTGAGAGCAGATGTTACAAAATTGCATTTAAGGATGAAAGCCAAAAGGCAAATGTGGAGAGCTTAAGGGTGACTCTGGTAGTCTTCACAAGTCTAGGTTTGATAACAATTTTTAACATGACCGCATGTTCATAGCTTGAAGAACTGCTATCTCTATTCCAGAAAATATATATGAGGTCTTCTGATGGCATTGAGACGAAACTCAATCAACAACTGTCTGCCCATCTTGTATTTGCAATAATAGGAAATGTTCTTTCTCCTCCTAGCAATTTGACCAAGATATGTATCCATTCTCTATGAGTAAGAAATTACTCTACTCATTATGTTGCCATACTCGAGCCCAACTTGTTTAGCAAATGGTCGAGCTAAAGTTATGTTTTTCAATCACTTGAAATAAATGTGGAATTTGTTGATTGGCTTGTTAGCTAATCTCTCTCTATTTCAATTGTTAAAGGCCAAGCAAACACTAGAGCCAAGAGTCAAATGATGACTTTGATTGTGGTCTCTCAAGTTGTTCTATGTGAAGTTAAGCAACCATTGCCACACTAGCTTTCAAACTGCTTATACGGTCGTGGTGGTTCTCCTGAAGTGTTCCTATGAAGGAGCATGATTAGGATTGAACATTTTTAGGTACATAACCAAATCTTTAATATTTACTTTTCATAGCTTACATTATTATTGTCACCATGTATCGAATAGTTAAATTCAAATTAGAATACAAATGAAACCTACCCTTTTCCTTTTGACTACACCTACTTTTCAATTATTATTTAGCTTAATTACTCGAGGCATATACCTTTTTTAACCAAGGTTTGTAGTACCCCTAGTGCTTAAGTTTAGCTCTTGATCAAGCATTGGAATCGAGAGAGTCATCACTCAACAAGGACCAACCAAATGGAAATATAAAAATATGATTCATCCATACAAAATATTATTAACTCAAATTCAAGAATTCAAAATCAAATAATAGCAATTATAAGATTTGATGGAACTTCCCTTGTGGAAATACATTTTTTTATGTGACCAAACCATATCTCATATTATTTGCACGGGAGCAACTCAAACATTTTCACGTATTTACTCGTTTCGCATTTTATCTCTAAGTGTAAAGCCACCCATCCACCTGAGCATCCTCATCTCTACAACACTTAATTTTGGGCTCTAATTTTTGGCTAGAGATTGGGAGAGTTCAATCTTCCTCTCAAATTGAAGATTCTTCTATCTTGTGTTGTTTTTCTTCTTCTTTGGTTGAATAGAAGACATTTCCTTGCTGTTTTTCTCCACAACTTGGGAATTTTTGCATCTACTTTGCTGAAATTCTCTGAAATTCAGCAAAATTCTGCACTTGGGGTAGTTGTTTTCTATCAGTATGTTTCTCTTTTGACACAATAAGCAACTACAACAAGTCTCTAACCTACCTCCTAAGGCGAAAAAAAAAATCATTCCAATGTTTAATTTGTTGCTCCAATTTCTTCATCAACACCAAAGTTCACTTCACCGCCAACACTTGTAGTAGCAGCTTCAATTGCATCATCATCGGCATCAGCAATTGCTTTGTCCACTACTCGGAATGTTGAGTCCATGAAGGTTTCAAAAGCTTCTCCATCGATTCTAATAATAGTGACTACTTTTAAAGCCATCAAGGTTTCTTTCCTTCTTGAAGTTAGTAGTGTTACCTCCGTGGCTAGTATGCACCCATAAGGAACCATGCAATTAAGTGATCTGGAGGTGTCATTAACCTAGTGAAAGGAATTGCTCTCTTCTAATTTCATTTTTACTAGCGCTTTATTGGATACAAGGTCTATTCATGCAGAATTTTAAATATCTTCAGCAGGTCACTTTTAGAAGCAAGTTAGGTTTGGGGGCTTCTGCATTTTTATTAAATATTTGACCTTATAAATAGTAGCTAAACCTTGAGTTTGTTGGATTTGGAGTTTTCCATGCAAAGTTATGATTTTTAGAAGTTTCGAACCCTAGTTATCGAACTACACTTGATTGGATAGTTGACTTTATAATTTAGGTTGATTTCTAGAAATCTAATCTTTTTAATAAATATTAGATTTTAACTAGAGTTGAATGTCTTTTAGCTTACCCAATTTGGAATTTTCTGGAATTAATTATGATTTTTCAAAATTCGGATATTTAATGAATTATTGAAATTGTCTAATTAAGAACATTTTAGGGGTTTTGATCCAAATCAACTCTAAACCTCTTAGAATCACCTCCAAACGTCAGGAATGACCTAAAGAGATGTTTCAAAGTGCTTGAAATTTTTTTGGAATTTTTAATAATTTTTTATTATTTTAAATTATTTAATTTAATTAAATAAGTATTTTTTAATCAAAATTAAATTAATGACCAGATTGAAGTCCAATTAATGGGCTTTTAATTTTCTGAGATCAAGGATTGAATTTTGAAGAGTTTGATATATTATAGATAATTTTTTAATTTAATTTGAATTTATTAAAATTTTCTTAAGTTATCAAAGCTTAATTACAAGGTGAATAAGGGTTCGTTAATTAAGTGTTTTAAAGGGTCCTAAAAATTCCTAGAAAATTTTAGGGGGTTTAAGATGTTACTAAATTTAAATGTTTCAAGTTTCATGTCATTCGAAGGTGTATCCTAGCTCTTAAAATTTTTCTAAGTTTGCTAGACGGATTCTTAATTATTGTCCTTAGCGTGTCACTAGGTTCAATAGGTTTAAATCAAGTGTTAATGACTAACCCTTAGGGTAACATAAAGAAAAATGTAATAAAACATGGCACACCATGTCCTTAGACTTATGAAGGCTTAGACTAAGTGCTCGTGCATCCTACACAACTAAAATAAGAATAAACAATTATTAAGAAAGATTAACTATGTGATTAGTGAATGATTGTGATTCAGTCACTCACTAATAATATACATAAACTTTTAATATATATATATATATATATATATATATATATATATATATATATATATATATATATATATATATATATATATCCTAAATAAATAAATTTTAAAATAAAATAATTTAAAATAAAATAATTTAAAATAATTTAAAACATTTTTTTCTTTTTAGAGATCCACTGGTCACCCAAAGAATCTTTCAACAATAATTTAAAATAAATTTTAAATTAAAAATATTTAATATATTACTCATTTAAAAAGTAATTAAGTATTAAAGTAATTTAAATAATAGATAATAATTCAGAAATATCAATTTTCAATATTTGAAAGTAATTTTAAATTAATGTACTTAATTTTTTTGAAAAATTGAAAGTATTACACGTATTTTTATATTTTAAAATGAATTTATTTTGAATTTTTAAAGTTTAATATATTTAAAAAAGTATTTTAAAATAATTTAAAATAATTATTAAATTACATTAAATTAATTATTAAAGCTTCTCTGAAATTTTTAAATAATTAAAAAGATGATTTTTATAAATTTAGGAAAATATTTGAATTTAAATTTAATTAATTATTAATTAGGTATTTAAATATTCAATTAATTAAAAAATAACAAAAATTTAAAAAAAAATATATCTCTTATTTAATTTTAAAATTAAGTAATTAAAAAGAAAATAATTCTCTGATTTTTAAACACAAAAAAAAATTATTATTAACAAATATTACTTAAATATTAATTATATATTAATATATAACAACTATTCAAAATAATTAAATATTAAATTAAAATAGTTTAAATATTTCTCTAAAAATATAAAATATATTTTTTAAATAAGATTTTAAATTTTAAGAAATATTTTTAATCATTTATAATTAGTTATTAATTTAAAAATACCTTAAACTAATTTTATTTTTAAATTAAAGAGAATAATCTTCTGAAAAATTTGATATATTATATGTATTTTTTAGGTTTAAAATAAATTTAAATTAATATTTAAAGAAATCTGTATTTAAAAAAACTTTAAAATGAATTTAAAATTAATTTAAATAAAAACGGAGGCGCGAATGACACATGGCGAGCTCTTATTCGCTGCCCCAAACCGTGGACACGTTTTCCAATCATTGGCAATGATTGTGCGAAAGTGCAATCATTGCTAATGAATGGTCGACGGCGTAGTGGCTGACTTATTCGAGTCAGCAGCACGCTGTGCCGTTGGATCCTCCGTAGTTCGAATCAAAGGACCAGATCACGTTGGATGAAGGAATTAACCGCATGATCGAGATCCACGATCGGAACGAACTACGGAAAGGTGAGATCTAAGTCGTTGATCGTAAGATCAACGGTTCAGATCGTACGTAACATGAACATTACGTAAATCAAACCCTAAAACAATAATTCATTTCATTCTCTCGATCCACAATGGAACCTAATGAAATTTTAAACTAAGGAAGCATGCATGAAGAGTATTCATAAGGGATAAGAATCGCGTTCTGAAACGCACCATATGAAAAGTTATTTGGATCCAAGTGTCCTAGACTAGGGTTTGCGATTTTACCTAATCCAATGGATGGGTTCGAGAAATGCTTGTTGCACTTGTACACTGTCCACGCTCCTATTTGTAGAAGAACCCGCATTTCAAAATGCAGTGGATCGTCGGGAATCTGCTTTGGAAGGGTTTAAGCCTCGGTTCACCGGAGATCTCTCCACCTGCGGATATTTGCCGGCGGGTTTAACTTGGGGAAGATGGGGAGAGGTTAGGAGAGCTCACACACGAGAGGGTTTGGGCTTAGGAGACTTGGGGAGAAAGCAATTGCAAAGTCCTCCACATGGAACCCTAATAGCCATATTTATAATCCTAGCCTCATGATGAACGGCTAGGATCCATCCTAGGGCTAATTAGGAGGGAATTAATCCCTCTTAGCCGTAGTTTTGGCCAAGAGATGATTTAGAAAGCTTTAAATGTATTAAAGGAGGAGATTTTGACCTAAATAGGTCAAATTTGACCATGTGAGGTTAGGTTTGACAAAGGCATGGGTTAACTCAATCAATATGGTCAATTAAACCCAAGTAGGTGGGGGATTGAGCCAAAAATGGCTTGGAATTGATTTGAATTCAAAAGAAGGGGATTTGGGTTAATTGGTCAACCTAGGTTGACTACCCAGGTTTACCCAGGGCCTAGGTCTGCGCTCCACAGACTAGGTTTGACCCACTGAACTCAATGGGAGGGGGGGTCTTGGGGTCTGGCTTGGTCAATTTGATTAAGTCAACCCCCTTAACCCAAGGTTTGGGTTAAAACAAGGTAAATATTTACTTTTATAGTTCTCTCCCATAATAGTTCATTGGATATTATATATTAATTTTTATTCTAATGATCTTAAATTTTTGATATTCTAAATATTTTCTATATCATTCTAACTTTTCACATATTTCAACAAATCCCATTAATTAGAATTACAGTAAGGCATGCATATAAAGATATTCTAGACATAATCAATATTCTTCTTATTCCACGTCACTAAAAATTGCAAACACAGTCAAGCATAAATATTTTCAATAATCTTAAAAAAAAATGTTTTCAATAATCATTACTTTCTCTCAAAAAAAAATTCATTCTCGAATATTCATGCCTTTCGTATTGATGCATATACGAGCAAATGTGATCTTTTATTTGATTTAGTAAATATAAAAATTTTATAATTTAAAATAACTTTATCATAAAAAGTTAAGACACGCGTATCCCAATTGTGTATGACACGTGTCCTAGTCGTGCTGGATTAAATTTAAACAATATTTTAATCGAACACGTGTCTGTCGTGTCGGGCATGTGTCCGTGTCTAACATTGCATTCTCTCTTCAAGAGGTTTGTCCGCGCATCATAGGAATCAACACATTCTTTCTCCACTCAAGACATCTTTTAAGTCTTCAAATAATATTAAAGAGTTTAGTAAGACAAAAAAAAATTTTAATCTTCTAAGCATTTTAATACTTCCATAAAAATATCATCAGGTCCTACTATTTTCCACACTTCATTCTTTAAAATGTTTTCAACTTTGATTTTACTGATATAATGATAATAAAAATAAAAAATATCTATTTTTATTTAGAGTGCTAAGGTTACTAAAATCAATCATATTCACACAATCTTTATTAAAAAAATTATCGAAATATCTCATCCGCCTATGTTGAATATCCTCTTATAAGAAAAATGTTATTTGATTTTCATTCTTAATATACTTTATTTGAATTAAATTCTTACTTCTGATATATCTTTGCTTGACTAAAATATGTAGTTCTCTGAAAGGATTCTGCTGGTGGGGAACAGAATGCAAAGGGTATGATCGCACTATCCTGTAAAACAAAATGGTAGGCCTTTACAACCTATGCAAGCAGACCAATGGAAGAGCTAATGATATCATATATATGATTAACCATAGAGGATAACATTTTCACCTACAAACCTCAATGGGTAATAATATATATAACCTAATCAAAGTCACGAGATTTCCCTCATTCAATACATCAGCTCGAATGAGGTTTATTTGATGAGATGATTGATTTTTCACTGGACTTGTTAATTACATCTTAAGCATCGGTCAAAGAAAATTATCGACTAAGAACGCTATATTATTCCCTCAGAGGATTTGACACGTAGGAAAATTTCTAGACTCTCCTAATCCAAAGAAAAAGATAGGTTAGATTTGATTTAATCAACATGCACAGTTCACGTCATCACTCGGCCGGTCTGAAGAAAAGAAATATGAAGAAAAAGACATTGCACTTCAAGCATGTACGAGAGAAAGATAGAGATGTTGTCATCCATGTGACGCGGATATATAAAATTTATAGCCTCTGAAAGAAAGAGAACTTACTCACCGATAAGACATACAGCAGTACACAAGTACTATTAGCATTTGATCATAAATCAATAAGGGATATAGTATTGTATACATAGTACTAATATTCACGACCCAACTAATGCAATCTAGACTTATAACTTGTCTTAAAAAGAAAGCCAGCTAAACCACAGTCGTATAAAATTCATGTTGGCCAATTTTTATGAAAGATGGGTGGGTGATTGAATTTTAAAATTTAAGACCGACGTCTAGAGAGATTCCTAAATGGTCGTATACTCATGAATAGTATTATGCATCTAGGACTAAATACAATTAAATTTTAATTTTAGTTAGTTTCTAATGCAATGTGTTCTAGTCAAAATTTTCAAATCAGAAATGCATGAAATTTTAAAATGGTTTACAAAAATAATTTTTTTAGAAGAATAGACTTCCCCAAATTTAACATCTCATCCTTATAGGTCCGATGGAGAGGAAGTGTTTAAACAAAGAAAAAGAATATACAATAATATGCATGCGACTACGAACGATCGCTGGTTTATTCTCTAGATCGTTTATCTTCCAATATTATTTAACTATTAAAATTTTAATTTTAATTACGAGTATAAAAGTTTTATTCCTAAGAGCTTAACGATGTCCAAGCACATACACATGCAAGAAAAAAATGAATAAAAAATATTCATTTCTACTGCGCAAATAAAGTAAACACATCATCAAAATAAAATACTAACCAGAGCAAAAATGTCTAAAGTACATGGCAAGTGCCATATAATATATAACTAGAGTGCAAAAAAGAAATAGTGGCCAGACTCCATTAACAACAACATGGGTTATAATCCTACAAAACAACGCAAGTCTTAAAATGAGGCATTTCAATCTTGATTTTCATCTTTTGGTTCTTCTACAGGTCATCTTCCTTCAGTCTTCTTGTGGCACATTCTCAATAGTATATCCAAACAAAAATAAATTTCCTAGAAAAGAAAATTTCTCTTTGGATCCCTAAGATCTTGTTAAAATGGTCATTTTACAAACTTTCATAACTCTATACTTTGAATAAATTACATCAAAATTATATTAAAAAAAAAATCTAGACTCACCTGCAAAATTATCCTTAACAGCTAAAATTTAACATTTCAAGCAGTTATATGATAAATAAAAAAATGCTCAAACTAACCACACTTGACTATGCTCTTATCTTATTTGGGAGTTATGTAGCTAAAACACCTATAACAATTTTATATTACTTTTTATTTTTAGTCCCCTTTTAGCCCTACATGATCATAGCCACCTGTAAAAAACATCGTAAGCATTCAGATCGTTCATAACATATGGGTAATCTATCGCTCATCACATCACAAAAAGAAAATAATACTCATCACAGAAATCATCGAAGAGGGCTAACACAAACAACAAATCAACCAATACACGTTTCACATGTAAATCGCCACATCACAAAGACAGAAATGAAGAAAATACCAGCATAACCTAAAGCCAAAAGTCGTGTCCTAACAAATAGATCTAGGTGTGTGCATGGTTTAAAATTACGCAATATAAGGCTCGCCTTGAGGCCCGCCTTTGCGCAATTCAAGTAAAAAATACCTCGATGCTTACACCTCGAGTTTTTTTTATGAGGCTTGCGCCTCAACTTGGTTGAGGCCCGCCTCGCCTCACTGGCATGAGGCTTACGCCTTGTGACGTCCCAAGCATCCATAGTGAAAGGATTCGTCGACAGTCTTGATCAACCATCACTTCTTGCTCCCTTGCTCTGACCTGAAATTGTTAACCACATATAATGAGCTTCAAAAAGCCCAACAGGTCACCAAAACCTATAACTGAAATCAAAGCACGGTACTGAAACAATATGCATGTCAATTAGTCAATCAATAACAGACACTTGCACATGATCATTGAATCTATACATATACGAAAATCAGTACAGAAAAAGAAATCAATGCATAAACAATAGAATCCAAAATCATCAGTAATCAGTAGAAAACCCACAATGTTCCCGTAGTCGTCTTATCTATCACTTTAGTCTATAACATCAGTCAAATCAATATAGCAGAATCGTATCGAAACATACACTTGCAGATCAATCAGTTATTCAATATCACTTGCTCGATAAATCATATGCAATCCAGTAATCTATATCACATGTTTAGTGAATCACATGTTCAGAGAATTACATGTCACTTGCTCAATATATCACGTGCATAAAGTTAGTACAGTGAATCAGTAGCAGCAATGTATGTAACCATATCAAAAACAATCCAGTGACCACAAGAACAATTATATGATAACAGTGAAATCGTGTAGTAACGGTAAATCCGTAAATCCGTCAAATCAAATACGATTAATATCACTCAATCATATCAATAGAATCAATCAGATCAATAAAGAAATCACTTCCGGTCAATAATGTCAACCGATATGAAATCACATAAAACAATCAAATCAATAATAATAATGAAAAGCAATCAAATATATCAATACAGTAAAATCATATTCTATATCACGTGGTCAGTGTATCACATGTATCACATGTATCGGTCAGTATTCGATGTATCACGTGTTATAAGATCGGTACAATGAATCAATGTATCAGTGGATCAGTAGTATCGGTATCGGTATCGGTATCTGTATCAGTATCAGTATCGGTATCGGTATCAGTATCGGTATCTGTACTATCAATAAATCGATGCAATATCCATATCGGTATCTGTGTTCAGTGACATGTACAAGATGAAATATCAATGAAAACGTGCAATGACAGGAAACTCATAAATCTGTATAGTAAAGCCATTCAGTATCAACAAATCAATTCAATATCAGTAAATCCATTCAAAATCCATAAATCAATTCCATATCCATAAATCAGTTAATATCGATAAATCAATAAATCCATAACGAGATCATAAGAACAATACTTTACACATGCATTCCAGTACAGTAGTCTTACTCGACAAGTACAATCACTGGCTATTAAAATGTTTTTCAATGTTAGTATGTTAGTAATCCGTTGGCTATAATAGAGTCGTCACCCCTGCCCGTCGGCATAAACTCCTTATGACTCTCAATCGTTGTATCACGTGATCAATAGAGAATAACACCAAACCCTTTTTAAAGAAAATCCCGTCGGCCCACCATCCTGATAGGTCAATCTTCAACCAACGGTTCAACCAGCCTTTACAACAAGTAAAAGACATGGCACTTACGGCGTTTTTCAATCTTGGAATATCGATGTATCGTTGTATCCGTTGGCTCAGTAAGAGTCGTCACTCTTGCCCGTAGGCAGAATAATCTCCTTATGACTCCCTTCAGTAATCACGTGATCAATAGAGGATATCGTCAAACCCTTTTTAAAGGAAAGCCCGTCGGCCCACCATCCTGTCAGGTCTATCAATCTCCAACCAACGGTTCAACCAGTCTTTACTTGTCTTTCAGTAACAATAACAATAATAGATTCAATCATATGCACATTCATATAGAACAATAAATACAAATAGCTCAATTAAGGAGAACCCTTAAAATATCGTACAATCGACAGAAATCTCAAACAGAGACAAAATACATAGTTTCAGAAAATTACCGAATTACCAGAAATCGTATAAAACAACATTTCAAAGCTTTACTTGTACTGAAGCAATATTTTTCAACAGCCAGATAATTTTCTATTCGATAAAAATTGCACATAACTCAAAATATCCGGTAAAAACTTTCCAGAAAATACTCAAATCGTACAAAAACATCAATTCAATAACATACCAAAAGTTACGCGGTAAAAGTTTTGTCAATACAAAGATATACACGTTTTTCGGTAATGGAAACACAAAACTGAGCAGAAAAATACCAAAACTCGAAATCTTCGAAATCAGAAATAGGATTCGGATTCCTTACTTTGAGACAAACAAATCTTCCAACAGCGACGACGGACGAAAATCGCTCCGCGACCTCTGAAACCAAGCTTCTTGTTTCTCTTTCCTCTCTTTCTCTCTCCTGCCTTTCTCTCTCTCTTCAAAATATCTCAAATATCTCAAATCCTCAATTTATCAAGCAAGATCGTCCAGGACGATTCACATTCGTCCCGGGATGAACTCCTCTGGACACGGATCGTACAGACGAAAATTAATTCCAATTTATTTCGTCCCTGGACGAAACTCCCGGGTTCAGTTTGTCCCGACGGTTCGTCCCGATGCACTCAGGTTCGTCCAGACGAACCTGCATTTTTACTCAGTTCGTCCAGACAGTTTGTCCGTACTAACCATACAGATTTTCACAATTTTTTTCAGTTCGTCCCGTACTAAGGTCAGTTTGTCCGGACTAACAGCACTCACAAAAATAAACTTTTGAGGGGTTTTACACGCCTCACGCTATATATATTAAAACTTACATAAATCTTGAAGTAAATACCCGACATTGGACTTTATAGAAGAGGAGAAAGAGGAGAGAGCAGGATTCAAATGAAGAACCCCTTAGTGATGACAATGTTGATGACTTATGAGTTCTTATGTGATATGTCATTGCTATTTTTTTTTGGAAATTTGAATTATATGTTAATGAAAAGAATACTAGGATTTGGGAAAGATAGAATTTTGAGTTGAACTATATTTTATGTTATCTTATTATTGGGATATTTTGATTTCACTTCATATCTTATGCTTTTTTATGTTTTATATTATTCACTTATTAGTATATAAAAAATTTATCATTTTATGTTTACGCAATCTTTTGATTTTGAGGCTTACGCCTCAAAACGCCTTGAGGCTTATGCCTCGCCTCACGAATGAAAAACGCCTCAATACTCGAATACGCAATTTTAAACATTGGGCGTGTGTAATAGATTGTGTGGTTTCGAGTATTTCTTATGTAGGATAATTTGTTCAAGTTGTTTGTAATTTGATTTGATAAAAGCTAAAAAAAAATAATTTTTATTTAAGTATTAATATCTTAAGGTTGATTTTAAAGGTTTATTTTTTGTGTTTATTGATTACTATCTTTGTTGATCACCGAGACTGTAAGGTTTATTTCACCCTCTTTGGGGCTAACTTAATAACCTTGTAGGCCTGGATTACCTAGTAGTAACTAATTCTGTTAAGTTAATTTAATTGGTTAAAAATTAAGAAAGGTAAATTAAAATATTTATTATTAATTTGGGAGGTTAATTTAATTAAGTTACTATCAACTGGATTGTGGTGTTGTGTCATCAAGCTCGAGGGTCATTCTTCCTTAGGATACTTAGCCCGCAGCCCAAAATAGTTCATCCTAAAAACCAAATTGATATAGTTATATTAAGAGTTTTTATTTGGTTAAATCATTAACAATCAATTCATTTTAAAATTTTAACACTTCATTGAATCTATTCGTGACGTTGTGCCGTCAGGCTCGAAGACCAGACCTTCTTATGACACTTAGCCCCGCAGCTGGAAGTAGTTCATCCTAAAAATTTCATCTTTGGAGTGCTTGTTGCATATTAAGGGGTTGATTGATTAATTTTAGAATATTGATTTATAACTTGATTAGACATTAGGTGAGTTATCAATTTCTGAAATTTTAGTTCATGATTAAGCTTTTAATAAATTTCTTATTATGTTCACTTAGTTGATTAGGTTCTAACTTATTTACCTTCCACATTTAAGGTATTTTAGATTAGGTATGTAATTAATTATAAAAAGATTTAATGAATTTAGAGTTTAGCCCTTTAGAAGTCATTTCATTTAACATGTTTTAATTTATGTTTGTTCTTTTGATTTAGCTTATATCTTTTAAATTTAGTTTCATAGAAGGATGATTAATAGATTAATTAGATTTTGTTCAGTGTATGTTTAAATCTTACCTTTTATTGATTGTTTATTGATTATAGTTTGATTAAAGTTAAGTGTTTTTGTCCACTTTGATTTAGATTATTATTGATTTTATTGCTTAGTTATGAATTGAATTATGACACGTTAATCTTAGCATAACATGTCACTAGATTTTCTATATTTAGTATTTCTATCATAAAAAGAACATGCACCATAAGTCTAAATTCTCTAAAACTCAATCCTTAATTTTTGTCCTTAAATATCACTAGTATTATAAGGGATTAAAATAAGTTTGTTTCTAACCTTTTATACATATATGTACGTGTAAACAGGTTTATGGATCTAAAATAAATAAAAGCATCATAATAAGAAATATTGAAGTTGCTACAATGACCTAAGGTTGAGAGCGTACAATAAAAAGGGTTTCTAAGGGTCTTTCAAAGTATTGAAAAAACTTACAACACCGGGGGCTATGACCCTATGGTTCTGCCCACAGCACCGCCACCAGAATGAATAGGGGCAACTAATGCTCGAATCTGTTTGTCGAAATTCTTTGGTCTAGTGCTCCAAATGCTCCTTTCTTTTTTTGCTCTCCAAAAGGTCTCTCACAAAAAACACAGAAAAGAAAGTAAAGGATGCGATAAGCGTAAAGACTATTCGAAAAGAAATGCAGGTAAACAAAAATCAAATAATCATGCAATTCAACATTTATATCTACCAAACACATGCATATTATTGTTAGAACATAAAATAATGTGTGAAGTTTTCTAATATAGAGTGCAAAAAAAGCTATACATGAATCATATGAAAAGCTAACAATATCAGACATAGAAATTTACTATTGCAATACATGTCGAAAGATTATACATGAAGCATGTGAAAATTTACTAACATGAATATTATCCTTACATCACAATATCAACAAATATGAAATATTTTTTTTTAGTAAACTTATACACATTAACACAAACTTGATGCTAAGCAATATATTACCACACATAAATATAAATTAAAAAAATAAGTTTTATCATCTCAATCTTTTGAATTCATTAAAACAAAAATATAATGCATCGAATGTATTAAGAAGTCATCCTGACTATATAACGTATATAAGCAGTTATACCAAATTCACATATAACAAATAAATCATAAATGTATTTTTTTTTTTCATTGCTCAACATACACACAATAAAGAAAACATAATCTTTTAATAGTATTAGGATATGATAACAACGAATCATATGTGATACTTGTAATTATTAAAGCTAACAAATATAATATTTACATGTGTATAAACAAGGTGAATCTCAATCTTTTATAAAATTTATTCATTCATGCATGCGTCATTTTTCAACGTTAGTATAGCTCCTCGAATTAATTCTACACATGTATGAAGTCATTTAGATTGTTGTAAAAACATTTATTATATGACATCAAACATGATTCTAAATCATTTTACATGAAATGATAAGGTTCTAACAATAGATAAACATCAACACAAGTAATTTTCTTTCAAATCAAAATTTTCTCAATCAACATATCACATTTTTAATATTTTCTAGAAAATAGAATGTGGTAACGAGTTTAATTTATTTTCCACGCCTCAAGAAATAGACTTATAGAATAACTTGTTAAGAAGTAATTTATTTAGATGAATATTGCTTCTAAAAAAAATGAGTGTAGTCTATAGGAAGTTTGATATTTTTTGCATAATTTATATTAAACTTAATTAACAACTACAAATCAGCACTTTATAGAGTAAATAAATTCTTTCATAAAATTATGTCTTGCATTTACTCTATAAAGTGATGATTTGTAGTAGCTAATTAAGTTTAATATAAAGTATGCAAAAATCATTGAACTTCCTATAGATCTACACTCATTTTTCTTGAAAAGAAACATTCATCTAAATAAATTCCTTCATGATAAGTTATTCTATAGGTCTCTTTTTTGAGGCATAAAAAATAAATTAAACTCGTTACCACATTCTATTTTCTAGAAAAGATTTAAAATGTGATGTTAATTGAGAAAAATTTGATTTGAAAGAAAATTGCTTTTGTTAATATTTATCTATTATTAGAACATTATCGTTTTATGTGAAATGATTTAGAAGCATGTTTGATGTCATATGATAATTGGGTTTACAACCATCAAAATAACTTCATATGTTCAATGTTTTAAGTGCAAACATGTATAGAGATAATTCGAGAAGGTATACTAATGTTGGAAAATGAAACATGCATAAATGAATAAACTTTATAAAAGATTTAGATTCACTATGTATATAAACATGTAAATCTTATATTTAATTTATATTTATTAGCTTCAATAATTACAAGCATCACATATAATTCATTATTATCATACCCTAGTACAATTAAATGATTGTGTATTTTCTACTGTGTGTATGTCGATCAATGAAAAAAGTAATATATTTATGATTTGTTTGTTATATATGAATTTGATATAACTCTTTATATACGTTATATGATTGGTATGACTTCTTAATACATTCAATGTATTATTGTATATTTATATTAGTGAATTCAAAATATTGAGATGGCAGAAATTCATTCTTTCATTAATGTTTGTATGTATGACAATATATTGTTTAGCATCAAGTTTCTGTTAAGGTGTATGAGATTGATTTAAAAAAAATTTCATATTTGTTGATATTGTGATGTAAAAGATAATATTCATGTTAGTAAGTTCTCATATGTTTCATATATAATCTTCTCACATGTATTGTAATAGTAAATTTCTATGTATGAGATTGTTAGTTTTTTATTTGATTCTTGTCTAGCTTTTCTTGCACTCTATGTTAGAAAACCCTTCACATTATTTTATGTTCTAACAATAATATGTATGTGTTTGATAGATATAAATGTTGAATTGCATGATTATTAAATTTTTCTTTACCTGTATTTCTTTTCAAATAGCTTTTACGCTCACCACAACCTTTGTTTTCTTTTGTATTTTTTACGAAGAACTTTAGCAAAAAAAGGAGCCTTTAGAGCATTAGGCGAAGGAGCTTGGACAAATGGATCCGAGCATCAGTCGTCCCCATTCATTCTGGTGGGGGTGCTACGGACAAACAGATCCAAGAAGAAGTTAATGAGTGGGATTCCCTCTTAGATACTCCCAGATGTTGTAATGCACTAAATTGTGGTGAAATAGGAGTAATTTATGAGCCTATAGAACCATAAATAAGTTGTGTATTGAGGTTCAAACTACACTGGAGGTGATTCCTCTAGTGTGTGATGATCTCGTGAAGAAGAAGAGTCAAATACAAACCCTATTGTCTTTCATTTTAGGTTGAATTCAAGAGTCTGAGACAACTGTAGCAAAATGGAGACCACCTCTAAAGTGATCTCAATGTAGCACTAAGCCAAATCCACTCTTAGAGCAAGGTTATTATAGCAGAAATTTTACTAGTTTTTCACAATGTCAACAAAAATTGAGTTGGAGAAGAAGGCTTGTATTAAAATTGGGGGGATTTCCTTGGTCATAGATAGTTAGCCAATCTACCCTCGATTTTGAGATGTTATTAAATTATACTGTGAGAGCTCAGAATATGAAGTAGAAATAATCCTATCTTAAAAAAAATAATAATAATCAGCGAGAAAGCTCGTCAGATGATATCTCATCAAAGTAGCCTTACTTGAATCCTTTTCATTTTATGATGTCTAGAATGATGAAATGAAAAAGTAGAAACTTAGTTCCCTGTTACAATCTCCATTTCCAATCTCCATTTCCTTCTTTTTGGTATTCCTTTTAATGTATGTATAATGTACTCCAGGATAAAGCTCGCTTTCTAGTCATTCCAAGTCTTTTTCAATTATTTAATTCTAGTCATATGGCCTTGAAGTCTTGAACACAACTCGACCAAGTAAATTATGCCTTACTAGGAAAGCGTTCTACCCGCTCAAGAACCAAAGCTAATAAAAACTTTGCCTATAAGACTTAAAAGAAAATCTATCCAGGCTCTTTCATTTCAATTTTATACTAAGATGATACAAGATCGAAATCTCATCTGAAATTTTGCCTCAAAAGAATCAAAACATAAAATATTACTAGAATAAATGAAAAGCAATTAAGAAAACTTTTAGAAATAAACAAAAAAAATGAAGATGTATAAGAAGACATAATTACTAGAATTACAGTTCGATTGTCAAATGAAGTAGCTCCTAAGCACTATCTCATAGTTATAATTTGCTTGCTTAAGTTAAGTAAATCAACGTATTGCACAATGCAAAAGTTACTTGTAAACAAGTTGAGTGTAAATTAATAAAATGCAAAGATAAACTTGTCATAAAATGGAAAAGATTAAAATCAGTAATTAGATACAATATGGGAAAACGTAGAAAGTATTGCCTATTGGAAATAAGATAATAGATTACCTAGTTTGAGCACATAAGTTACAGGAGAAGAGAAGCACCATAAAGGCGGGAAGATAGAATTAGTTTGGAATGATAAATACAAGAAAGAAAATAATTATATCAAAGATAAATTTCATAGAACTTATGCAAATTTATTTGCCCAGAATAATGTTGATAACAAATGTAATATTCAATAGGAATAAATAGAGGGTTCATATTTCATATAGTTTGACCCAAATAGTAGGGATAAAGCTGATGATGTCAATGATCACACTTCTCAAGTTAAACCCCAATATATTTATGATCATGTGTAATGTGATTTTGGCATTATGATGCATCTTCAGCATTCATTACAAAAGTTTCACTCATTTCGTTTCTTCTACAAAACTTAATAAGCTGCCCTCTATACTAGAGAAACAAATAGATGAATGATTTATTAATATAAAAGAACTAGATTTTTTTGGAGAACGTAAAATAAAACAAGAAACCAAATGTTCAGAAAGACAAAAAGTTCAAGCACTATAGATCTACTTCACTACATAGTTTTAGAATGCTAATTCATAATATTAACACACAATAAATGAAAAATATAGGGTTTTTACCTGTTCGAATTGTGTACCCCTGCTCATCAAGTGCGGAGCCAGAACCAGAAGTCTATGAACAGAAAGTGCTTCAATAAACAGAAATACAATGACCTGCCATTGTCTAATTTTGAAGGAAGGTATTGCATCCATAAAAGACATTGTGTTCAGCAAGCAGCCCTGAAAATATATAACTCCCTCAAAATTGCCATAAAAATACCAGTGTTATGCGTGGAAAGTACAAATCAACCACCCAACCGAATATTCCAAATTCTTGATCGTAGATTATAGGTTTATTTACAAAATGAACTCTTACAAAATTAATTCCATAAGGCACAAGCAATAAATAACTACTGTTTTCCTCAACAGCTGATGAAAATTGATTTCAGAAAATATAGATTCAGGAGAAATAAAAACAAGAACGCAACAGAATTACGTAGTTTGAGTTCTTGTGAACTCTACATCCACTGGGCAATCTCGATCATCTCTCTTTATTCAAATATGAGTGGGAAAAATTGGATACAAAAATTATATAAGCAGAGAAGCAACACAAATATACCGCTAACAGCCAACAGTCTGGCTGAAATAAAATTCCAAAACGTAAAATAGCTTCTCGGTACAGATCTTGTACATATCTCAAACTAAAAACAAATAACAATAATAAAAGCATGGTTTAAAATTGTGCAATAAGAGGCACGCCTCAGCGCAATTTTAAACTTTTAAGCCTCAAAGCCTACGCAATGAGAGTTTGGCATTGAGGCGTCCGCCTCTTAAAATTAAAAAAAAAAAAAAAAAAAAACTAACCTAATATATGTCTATTCGGTTCAGCCCCCGACCCCCGTACATCTTCGATTATTTTCGAACCGAAACTAGGTTTCTTCTCCCTTCTTCTTCGAGCGACATTTTCCCCTAATCCTGAGTTCCTTCCATTCGATCAGTGTCGATTTCCTTCCACCGTGAATTGCTCTTTACTTGGAGTTTTCTTCTACCGCGAGTTGGGCTGGAGTCTCCTTAGACCAACCGTTGAAAGCTCTTCTTCTTTGTGGTTCCATCTATCACCTTATTATGAAATACAAGATCGGTCTGTTCTGCCATAAGGACCTCCATATTCTATTGAGTAAGATTCCACAATCGGTTTGTCTGCTCGGTACTGCTTGATATCGCTCGGTATCATTAGGTACATGCTCGGTACCGCTCGGTATATTTCCATATAAACGACTTATGAACTTTAAAAATAAGCAGAACTTCAAAATTACTCTTACATTAAAAATCTGTTCTGGGGGCAGCGCCCTCGAAAACCCCTACAAGGGCGCTGCCCCTTAACCCCGAGATCTGACCGGGCAAGTCAAACCCCGCTAGGGAGCAGCATCCCCTTGGAACCTCGGCTGCCCGGCATATTGTTGTATTCATCATCTTTAATAATAGTTGTTAGTATTAGTCTGCTTCTTCATGTGTGTATACTTTGTATAAGTTTTCTTAGTGTAGAATATGTGAGGCATTATGTTTAGGGGTTTAATATATTACACTAATATATTTTTCTCATAAAGAATGATCAGAAGTAAGGATAAAACTACATCAGATCATAGAAAATATCCAGCATGAAAACATAGCACTTAAGTAGATGTAGGAGGATATAATAAAACATATATCTATCTAAAATACAATTATTGTGACAAAGTTGTGAAGGGTGGTGTGACTAGGATGAAGGATCACCTTTCAAAGTCTTACAAGAATGTTGTTCCATGCTCCAAAGCTCCTGATATTGTAAGGAAGGAGATAAAGTCATACATGAATAAATCTACCACGTTAAAACATCTTGCACAAAGCAATTTGAGGACAGAGTTAATGTTGGCTCTTACTACGGGAGTGAGCGCAGCGTTACGGAATCATCTTCTTCGATGAAGCCCGTTTCATCAAAAAATGTATATAAATAATATAGTTTGGATTACACTATTATTCATTTTGATATTGTTAAAAAATATTTAGGGAAGAGGAAGATAACTAATATTGAGGAAGAATGAGCTGATTGTGAGACATTGGACTCTATAGGAGAGGATGAAGGGGAGAGAGCAGTTCATCATAATGATGATTCAAATGAAGACCCCCTTAGTGATGACAGAGTTGATGACTTATGAGTTCTTATGTGATATGTCATTGTTATTTATTTTTGGATTTGTGTTAACAAGAAAAATATTGTGATTTGGGAAAGATGGAGTTTGAGTTGAACTATATTTCATGTTGTCTTATTATTGGGATATTTTTATTTCACTTCATATCTTGTGCATTTTTATGTATTTATATATTGCTTCCAACCGACAATCCCTTACGATTGTTTTTCTCTGACAAGAAGAAGAAGCTAGAGAAATAACAAGGATTCACCCTCTTTAACACACAGAAATCTTCAGATTTCTAAACCCTCTCTTCCTCCTCACACAAGAAACCAAGACGAATTCAAAACCCTAACCCTTTCTCGGAACAGCTTCCACGCTCTCAACCCAAAAAATAGAGAAAAAAAATCCTACTCCAAAAATGACTTCTGCCTTTTCTTATCACACCCGCCTCCTCTTTTATAGAGGAAAAGTCCAAACAGCCCTCACACAAGAAAGCAAATAAATGGATAAGGAATAAATAAAAAAGGCATTAAGTTAATTAATTTAATCAACTGAGTAATTAAATTAATCAGCTTATTTATTTTAAAACACTTATATCAACTAGAATGCCAGACAACAAAATAGAACCTGATCAGTATACTCTTTCAAATTATCTTAACCCTGCCAATTTGGATTCATTTACAAAGATTATGTATTGCAATGCCAAAATGCTCGTCTAATTTTAATTCACAATTTCCATGCATTCTCTCTTCAACTTATATAACACCACAAAAAAAAAAAAAAAAAACGCCTCATCAATATAATTGTAAGACTACGACTCACATAAGCAGCCCCAACAAAGTCATTTTAGTAATTTCTAGCCAATGTAATCATTTCCCAAGAAAAATTGTGCTACATTTGTTATATGTTCATAGGTGATAGGAATCTACATGAACAGCACAAAAAACATGCATTCTTTTTAGAGATGAACCCAAAAAATGGTGTGTGTAAACATAAATTAATATCATTTTTTCAGGTAGAGAAAGTAATTATTTACTTGCATTTAGCTATCAACTCATCACATCCCACCTCTATAGCATAAGTATTACCACACTAATAGATTACTAGAAGTAAATAGAAATTTTTTATTGTTTCATTTTTTGTACGGAATTACTCAAGTCAATATGACAATGACACAAGCATTTATATTTTCACAATGGCATGAATATGATTAAAAGTTAATAAATACACTATAGGTTCTATTTTGAAGCTAGGGGTTTGAGTGAGAAGTTAAAAAGGGATTGAAATTTCTCAAATCAATGGTTAACGACTAAACATGTAAATTGTTTATATTTCATTTTCAGTTAGAGACTTGAGCTCTTTCACAATAGCTAATTCAATCTAAAAATAGGTATGTGAAGTCATATTGCTTTTAACTTGTCCTATTCTTAATTTCAAATGTTTACATTCCTTTTCTATGAAAAGGGTTTCAAATTCTACCACATCAAGGATACATAAGAAAGATATCTAATTTCAACCTAACCTATCCAAGAACTAACGCCAAAGTACCTCAACTTACGTTTTGAAGAGAGAAGGCCACTAAGCTCCTTGACCCTAAGCCTATGGACGAAATGCACATGAAAAAAGTGAACTCCTAAATAGCACTTAGATAGCGCCTTGGCTTAGAAGCTAGGTAAATAGCACATAGATAGCATCTTAGCTTAGAGACTAATTGATTTGGACAAGCAAGAGTTCTTTTCTTTTATGGTATACAATAACCAAACCACCCTTTTCTTATTGTTGTCATCATATTGAAAAGGTGCTATCTATTACATGCTAAGAAGTGTTAATTCAACATTACATGCTAAGAAGTGTTAATTCAACATAAATTGAATCCTTCTAACTTTAAAAATATTTCCCTTATCTAACTTTGACAAAAGGAAAATTTTAATCCCTTGTTTTTTTTTCAATTGCTTTTTTCACGCGAGTCTAGTAATCCAAATTCCATGGCCTCCTATTACTATTCATACATGGAAAGGAAAACAAATGACACCTTCCCAATATTCTTCCATCACTACTCTATATTGCATAATTTCTTGTACTTATTCAAAAGTATACAATTAATAGACTACCTTCATGAATAGATGTTATAAGTTTGTGCTTTGCTGCAATTTATGCATTCAGCTTATTATGACATGTCCATATGAACTTTTCTTAGTGTATTTTGTGATACCCAAGTTTCGCCCATGTATTTTGCAATGGTCATACTAAAACTGAAAATGTGATATTATAATCAATATAACCTTTTTGAAATGAGGTTTAGTTGAAGTTACTATCATTTTGTGGCACTTTTTTTAGATTTTTTCAATATTATTGGAAATAATCTTTTTTTGTTTATTGGTGTCTCCTTTGAATGAAATTTTGAGCAATAATGAGATGAAAAGGTTGCTACTTGATTCCTATGATCTAGTTGTTGCATATGAAAAATTATTTCACTTTAACTTATGTGGGTTGAATATTTAACCCATTTTTTAAGATGCATATGGTTTCATTTAAATGATATCATGCTAATCTATGATCACACAATTGAAAGGAGCTTAAGGTGGTCTCATGCCCACAAATCAACTTCAATTGGTTTGAAGGGTAGGGAGTGCATGGACCTAGCGATCGAGAATTAAGCAAACACAAAGTTTTGTTATATAAAATAAGAAACTTATTCTATCGTGAATGCTAGTTCATCTAGTACACGATTTGGATGAGAATTTCTTTTACAACGCTATAGCATATTGTTTTGAATATCCAAGAAATATAAAATTTTACATGTAAAAAAAATTCCAGTGGGATTACTTTGTGTTTAATTGTAAAATAATACATTAAGTGGCAAAGCTTGCCTCTCATTAATTTCAGGACTTAGCACCTTGATGGGATAGTCGACCTTAATAAGAATGATCACAAGTTCTCAAGTCAACCTAAGAAAAATTGCAGTGCTGACTATAATAACTTTAAAATTTTATAATTACTAAGATATGATAGCTTTTGCCAAAAATGTTAGAACTTAAGGTATATAGGTATTGCCAAAAATGTTAGAACTTAAGATATGATAGGTATTGCCAAAAATGTTAGAACACGACAAATTAATAACAACATATAAAAATAGTAAATGCTTAAATGTTTACTAATTTGAGTATTACATTTTGGCTCATGTAAAATGTAGAACTTAGAAGCTATAACGTGCATACCATGAACTTTTCCAATGTTGAAACTGATACTGGTAGGCTTAGATCCTTGACAACAACAGACAAGGTACGACAAATGAAGCCATCTAGTATCTGCCTTATTTCTAATGACTTCCCATCACTCATGATTACCTTTCTTGGATACTCCTTTCCATTAATAAGCATGAAATTTTCATAGGAGCTTTCATCATGTCCATATATATATGCCAATGAAGAACAAGTTATCCATCCAAACAGTGCCATCCACATCGTTGCAAATGGTGATAGCTAAAAAATAGAATACCATGTTGCAATTTATAGAACAAACGATTCAAAAATAAAATAACATGGCAATCAATAGCATAAATAACGCGTACATTTAGGCTGAAACCTTCTGGTGGTGTATCATGCCATGAGTCTTCGACCTCAAACATATTGGTGTCTAAAAGCACCGTCTTCTTAGGCCATTTTACTATACCTTGATCAAATTTGAAAATATCCTCATCATCTAGCCTTTCTCCTTCGAGGCATTGTAATTGTGGTAAGATTAAAATTCCAGCCTCTAAAACTAAAAGAGATAGGGAAATAATCACAAAAAATCAACAATGACTTGTTAACTTGCTATCTTCTATACTTTGAAAATTATAAATGGTTAATAATTAGATGTTTTAATCGGAAATTATTTGACAGCGAAAAAAGTTTACCCGCATCCCCAACTTCAGCTTTTCTGGAGACAACAGACTCTGCAGCCTGGGTGAGTGCAACAGCACAAACCTCAGCTGATGCAAAACGTACAGAGCTATCAAATAGTTCTTCAGATGATTCTTGAGGTATGGTCATTTTATCCTCAAAAGATGCATTTCTTTTCTCATCAGCCCATTTAACATAATGGTCTCCAACTCTGGATCCTGAATTCTTTAAGCAAGACTTAAGCAATTTCTCCTTTGATATTTCCTTCTTCGCTGAAGAAATTTTGTCTTCAAGTTCCATAACCATAGTTTCATTTGATGAAGCCTTCTTTTCTGAAAATTCTTCATAATTAGATATATTAACTGCAGTTTTGTCTGACTCTTCTCCAAAGCAAACATCAACCAATACTCCATTACTCTCCTTTGAAAGAACTTTTTCATTTGTTGCATCATCTTCTAAGTTTTTATGATCTTTGAATCTAGATGGTTTTGATATACCAACCTTTTTTTCAATTTTCTTCTCTTCAAGGACCATATTTTCCAACTGTTTAGCTATCACTTCTGAAATATCCTGTCCTGTGAGAGACAAAGCATTATGATCATCAAATCCAGTCCCGGCAATTACACTACTTGTGAAATCAATATTACCATGCCCATAATCATCTGGATTTTTTTTCAATTTAGGTTTGGATGTCTTTGATGCAGTTTTCTTTGACTTTTTTTTCTTATCTGCAGTGTTTGCATCTCTTTTTTTAGCTCTCGTCAATTTAACATCAGAAGATTCTTTTAAATGAATTTCATTAGACTCATTACCCACAAGCAGACTACTACTAGCAAATGGTGCTCGACTATCTCTAACACCCTCAATCTTCTTCCCAAAATGTTGTTGAGGTATAATATTTAACCCTGCAATATTATTAAAAAAATAAGTATTGCAGCATTATAATCATGTGCAAAGTAATTAAAGAAAACAAATCAAGGGGATAAAGTGATCAAATCCAACATTATTAAGCTAATTTGAAATTAGTATTCTTATTCAAATAATTTATTTACCTATGTAGATAACATTAAAGTTTACTAGCAAATCTCATCAAACAAAAGTGAACATTCAATTAGAAAGCAACTTTGTTTGTATTATATTGCTTCTACATTGCCTTTTATAAAATATATATTTGATATTGTAAAATGTGACATTTTAATCTCTAATTCATGTGCACATATGAAGCACGGACATTTTAAAAGGACTTTCATGTCCAACACGGACACATCAAACACAAAACGCCTTCCATAAGACATGCTAAAAATTGTGCTTGATGTACTATTTCCAAAATTAGAGTCAAGCATAGCCAAGACATGCATCAAAATACTGGTGCACGAGCAAATTATTTTTGGTTTAGTAACTTTTTTATATTGAATGATCGATTAGCCTTACATCCCTAGTGTTGGGTTTCTTAAGTCCAATTATTGCTGCATCAATGAGTTCATATTTTGTGTAGTTATTTTGAAGCTTAAAAACACTTTTGGATTTTGATATTTTGCATAGAAAGTATACTATTAAATCAAGCCTGATTATTAATATTAATGATAGTGTGTTATCAAGAATAAAGTAAACATGATGAAAAATCAAAATATAATGGCAATTAAATAAATATTAGTTACGCTTTTGATATGATACATTATGATATTATATTCGAACATTTTATTAAGCAATATATTTTTCTAAAAAAAATTGGCATTTGGTCTTTTAACTACTCTTTTTTTAGTAATTTATCATAGACATGTTGTACTTATAATGTATTGTGTCCAACTTTTTTCCTTTTAAGGTCAAGTCTGGCATGCATGTCACATTGTGTTTGTGTCTCATATCAATGTTTGTGCTTAATAAATGAAGTCACAAACTCTATATCTTCATCATGGAGAATACACTCAGGAGCAATTCATCCATATCAGTATGAGTAGTGGACTTCATTTCTTAGAGCACAACAACCAACAAATTAATATAAGGTGAAGCCAAAGAAATTAAAAATCAAATGCTAAATGTAATCATGCAGCAAGGTAACAAAAAACTTCACTTCAAACTGATGCACCGACACGGACACGGCGACACGGACACGACACAACACGGACACGGGACACGGCAATTTTTAAAAATAAATATAGGACACGGGTGCGGCGTGGACACGGCATAATAATTTTTTAATATAATATATAAAAATTAAGGTGACATTATAGTAAAAATGTCAAGCAATAATAAATCAATTCATGATAACTTGTTTATCTTATAACATAAACATGTTTAGTACAAAATGTCTAGTACAAACATAAAAATATAAGCAAAAAATTATTTAATACAACATGAATGTCTAACTACTCAATAGAGGGAATGATAAAATTAGATTTAGATGTTGGTCTTTGGCCTTCAATATCATCATCATTGAATATCATTGCTTCCAACTCTGGTTCATCTAGAGAAAGATTTGCAACCTCCAATAATCCCATATCATCAAGGCACTCGAACACATCTCCAGCAACATCCCACATCTTGTTATCACATGTCATATAAAGTGGGGTTTTCCTTGATAGAAGACGAAGATTTGTATGCACATAAATTAAATCTTCAGCACGTTGTAGAGTTATTTTATTCCTCTTCATTGATTGGATAAATGAGTATGTGCTCTAATTTCTCTCACAACATAAAGAGGATGATACTTGACCAAGAAGTTTTATTGCTATTATTTGAAGAAGCGGTGTTGAAGCTCCATGAATCAACCACCACATTTTTGGATCCATCATCCATCTATCAACCAAAGATTCTTGATCACCAAAATCCTCTAAATATCCAAAAAACTTTGCAAGTTCTATATTAATTTTTCTTCTCTCCTCCTCATTTGGAAAATATCTTTTCAGGCATATCTTTCTCATATTAGAAACTTCTAAATCTTTTTGTGGTGAGACACGTTGAGGGTCTTCTTGAAGTCATTCTTTACTTGAATACCTTTAAATAATACAATGCATATTAAATTATATATTCATTTACCAACAAATTTAAATTAATTTAAAAGATAAATATAAATATATCTTGGATTTAATGAATGAGCCAAACAATGCAAAGGTGTGTTGCTTTTGCTCCACCTATCTTCAAGAATAGTATAGACAATGCTCAAAAAACTTGAGTCTTCATCATGTGACTTTCTTTCATGTCTGTATATAATTTTTTTCACTTTTGCTAACATAGAGTTTCACATCTCATAAATCAAATGTAGACATGATTTATCTGTGTCAGCCTCTCTCAACATATCATAAATTGAATCAGTGAAAGCCAAAATGTAGTCTACATTATCCCACCACAAATCATCTAAGACCTTTTTTTTAACATACCTTGCCTTCCCAACATCATCTTCTCGATAGGAAGACCACTTCTCACAAATCACCATAGATTGAAGAGCATTTTTAATTTGTTTGAATCTTCTCAACATAATTATTACAGAGGCAAAATGAGTTTCAGCAACAGCTAGCATTTTCAAGTGGGAGAAATCATTAAACATTGAAAGTCTCATAGAATGGTTCATAATAAAATTGCATGGTTGAAAGGAAGTCCCGCTGAAAGGTTGAAAGGAAGTCCCGCTGAAAAAAATATCCTTGCTATTTCACCATCCAATTCCTCTTGCTGCTGCAAATTAAAAGCCTTCTCTAGAGAACTACTGGCTACTCATTTTCTTTTTTTTGTTTCATATCCTTCACTTCTAAATGATAAAGCTTGATCAACTCTCACAGATGAGGAAGAAGTGTGAGATGAGCCATGAGTAGATGGCAAAGATACCTCTTTAGGAAGTGTCCTTTGGATCCTAGATTCAGCTTCATCAACTTGTCTGTTCAATTCAATTAACTGCGACGTAGTAATCTTAGGACACATTTTTATTCCATGGCCAAAAATCTTAAGTAGATGTGCCTTCACCCTAGAATAAGATCTTTTGTAGGTGTCACCACAATAATTACATTTGAATGACACATTCCCTCCTCCTTCAAATGATTTTCCTAACTTTGTAACATGAATCCATAATGGCTTATCAGTTTCTACATATGGCTCTTTTGAACCTTCACCTAATCCACTCCCTCCAGCAGCCGAGCTCATTTTGCTAACAAACCAATCATGCATATGAATATATCGAATTAAATTGATATGAAGTAAAATAAAAAAATTACAACATGAATAAAACAATATACCGGTCTGCCGGGGGTCCAAGGGGGCTCTGCCCCCTGGAGGGGTTCGACCTGCCAGGGTTTCCGGAGGCAGCGCCCCTACCAGTACCGAGCATGTACCTACCAGTACTGAGCATGTACCTACCAGTACCGAGCATGTACCTACCAATATCGAGCATGTACCTACCAGTACCGAGCATGTACTGAGCGGTACCGAGCATGTACCTAGCGGTACCGAGCATGTACCTTTGGTTTTTCAACAATGAAGAGAAGAAATGGCAAAATCCACTTACAGGTCTTGGCTCTCTTGCGCGTAGAAGGTGCTCTGTTTGGCCTTGATTGCGAACTTTGCCTCGAATGACAGCAGAAATAACGCAAGAACGAAGGAATGGGAAAGACGAGCTCTGCTTGGCCGAGCAGAAATGACGAAGGAACGGGAGGCGAAGGCAGCGGGCTCCGTTTGGTGTCGACTGCGAGCTCTCCCAGTCCGCCCTAGAAAATTTCTTTCCTGGATCGGAAAAATAGGGCTTCTTGTTCGCGGAAAAGGCTAAATAGAACTGACGATTTCATCATTTAATAACCGGACACGCGTGTCGGACACGCGTGTCGGACACGCGTGTCCGATTTAAATTTTAATGTTTTAAATTCCGACACTCCAATGCTGTGTCGGACACGTGTCCATGCCGTGTCCGACGGTGTCCGTGTCTGACACGTGTCCGACACTGCATAACCTCTTTAAGAGGCGTGTCGGTGCATCATAGTTCAAAGTTACTAAGAAGATGATGAGGCAAGTGACTTAAATTATTTACATCAATTCTTAAAATATTTTTCTTCATTAAACTATATAGACCAATTCTAATTTATTAACAAATTGTAAAGAAAATTTTTATGTTCAAAGGGTCGCGCAAATTTAAAGTCGTTCAATTAAAAACAAATGAAAAATATAACAAAAAGCAGAGATGAGCTAGGGAAGAAAATCAAAAACAAAGAAAGAAATACAATCAAAACTTACCAGAATCTGTGATTCTATCGCGTTGGGGCACATATCCCTCGATCGCATTCGCTGGCCCAATCCATTCATTCAAAGAAACTTCACCCGCTCCAGCAACCCCTTTCTCCTTAATGCTCAAACTCTTAATCCCCACATCTCCTTCATCCTCGAATTCATCGCCTCCAACATCCAAATTCCCAAACAACCTGAGGGCTTGCTCAATTCTTGCTTGATTCAGATCGCATACACGTTCGGTGTTGAGGCTCTTGGAGAATGCCATGCTACGGACCTGGCAAGCTTCGGAGCAGTATTTATAGGTCTCTTCGAGGTTGTAGATACGCTGATCTCGAAGAGAGACTTTGAATCGGGCATGGCGATTGCGGTCCACAGAAGGAAGACGGTTATGACAAAGAGGGTAGCCACAGAAGCCCACGATGGAGCGCTCGACAACAATGTCCTGATAATCTGGGCGGGACAGGAGATAACCAGCAGTGAGAAGCTGTTCAGTGGAGCATGAAGGGCATTCGATGAGGAATAATTGGACGTGGTAGGTGGCCTCAGCGATTTTCATGGGCCGAGGCAGCGTGTCCGCAGCCATTGTGGCCAGTGGTTGATTGCAGAAGATGAAGGAAGGTGGGATATTATGGGGCTGTATGGCAACAGGATTTATGAAGGATTTAAGCAGCCGGTAGATTTACGAAATCCTGGAGTTCGGCGGATTTAGGGGATTTGGCTGAAGAAGATAGTTACTTTCACAGGAAGCGAGCTCCCGTCGCTACGTCCGATCCAACAAGAAGAAGCGAACTTTCGCGACTTCCGATTCGACAGAAGGAACGCCGTCGAAGGAGGCGAAGAAGGTTTTAGCGACTCGGTTGAAAACCCTAGCTCACGCGTAGCACGCAGACGCAATCTAACAGCAACGAAAGAAAGCAGAAGAGTGGAAAAGTGGAAATCGTCCCTAGTTATTTAGGAATTAATTTAAGTGATTTAATTAATATAAATTAAAAAATACATAATTAATTATATAATAAATTAGATAATTAATATTCTAAATAATAAGTAGATAACTATTCTAAATAATAAGTAATAATAGATTAATAGTAGTTATATAATTAGTTAAATAATTAATATTTATAATAATAATTAGATAATTAAACTAATTAATATTTTAACTTATATTATTCGTTAAGTTGGATAATTAATCTTCTAAATAATAATTATATTATTAGTTAAATTATTTAATAGCTAAACTAGCTTCTAATTACATTATTTATAGTTGTAATTTATTAATGATACTTTAAATTAAAATGAATAAGTAACTTGTGTTATAAATATAAATTAAATTTAAGTTTTTAATGAACAAACCGTTTTAAATTTTGAATTACATTGTCAAACGATTTCACGGGATTTAACTTCTGTGGATTTAATAAATTTGAATTTATAGGATGTGCTAAATCCTACTAATGGTTAAATCTTACTTTTTGTCAAATAGCCACTATAATTTAGGCATTGGTTGTATCGGTACCAAAAAAGCAAAAATGGAAACTTGAAATCCTATCGTCTTCAATCTCATTTCTATGTTGTTTTAGGCAAATTATTAGGTACGGACATCCATTAAAAACTTGCCACATGGACTGCTTTTTACTGTGCGCTTTGACTGCACTTTAGGTGCGTTTTGGCTACATTTTACCTGCACTTTACCTGCACTTTTTTGAGTCAAAGCGTGGTCCACAAGGTAAATTTTTATTGGATGTCCGGACATAGAAATACGTCCAATGACTGGATCTAATAATTTGCCGTGGTTTTATCATTCAATGCCTACTTCTCCAATGAGCTCCACTCGTGACTTCCACGCTACAACACTGTGGCATCAAGGGTTTCAGACTTTTGGTAATATGAAAAAGAAAAAGAGGACAGAAGGTCAGTTTTGGAGTTTGCGTTTGTGCTCTGTTAGGGTTTGCGTTTTGGTGATCCCTGGCCTCCCCCTCCTCCGCCGTCTTAGGGAGGATCTCCCCCGGGATGTCCTCCTCCTTTCCCCCCGCGCTTTTCCCCTCTTCTTCGATTGACCTTCCCCGAGATTGGAAGTCTTATCGCCACTCAACCGCTCGTCTCGAATGAGTTCACTTCTTCGATCTCCCATTTCCCGACTGAAAATGCAACTGCCCACTTCACTTCAGCTCAGTTTAATGTCGGTTCTCCGGAATGGGCTCTTTCGCTTGTGGGCTACTCTATTGGCCGCAGACCCTACTATGAAGCTCTCTTGTCCACCATTAAGAAAACTTGGAGTCTAAAGGGCACCCTCTCGCTGCTTACTTTGGGTGACGATTTTTTCCTTCTCAAGTTCAATAACAGAGAAGACTATGACATGGCCTGGTCGGGAGGTCCATGGTTCTTTTTCGGTAAGCCCTTTATTTTACAAAGGTGGACTCCTGACTTTGTTCCCAAACGTGAAGAGTTTCCTTCGATCCCTCTTTGGATCAAGATAAAGAACTTCCCTCTTTCCTGTTGGACTCCGGATGGGATATCCAGAATCGCAAGCTGCGTTGGGATTCCTCTAGCGGTGGACGCTCTCACGGCAGCCAAAACTAGACTCACCTTTGCCAGGGTGTGTGTTCAGGTTAGCAGTTCCTCTGCTCTCCCTGATGAAATCTACTACACGGTCGATGGGAAAGTTTTTCCCGTCACTATCCTCTACGACTAGAAACCCACTCATTGTTCCTTCTGCAACTCTATTATGCATGCGCCTTTAGCCTGTCCAAAAAACCCAAACCCCCAGCCATCTCAACTAGAGCCTCCTAGAACTCAGGGTAGAAGCTCAAGCCACAAACCTTGCAACTTACCTCCCAGGCTCAACATCCCTAAGCCACCTCCACCTACCATGTCGCAACCTGTTGTGCCTGCTCCAGACATTCCTATAGCAACCACCTCTAACCCCTCTCAAGTCCCCAACCTCAACTCCCCCTCCACATAATCCCCCTCTCACTCACCGCCTCCTTCCAAAACCACCTCCCCGGCTTTCAAGGCTGTTGCTCCTCCTAAACCCCTCACCATTACTACCAACAACAAATTTGATATCCTTTCGGGTCAGAATGACCCGTCAACCAGCCAGACCGATAGCCAAATCATACCTCCTTCCCCTGACCCTGCGCTCTTATTGAGCGGCACTGGAGGTAATGCTTGCAGCTCCAGCCTTGGAGGTGAAAAACAAACTAATGCCAACTCTGTCACCACTAAACCCACTAGATCAAAAATAGCCAAAAAGGCTACCACACCCACCTCAAAATCCCAATGATCAGTCCCCCTTCCATGGCTGTCTGGAATACTCGTGGTTTCAATAGCCCGGCTAAGGCCTTAAGCTGCAAGAATCTTGTCAAAAAATTCAATCTTGATATGTTTTTTATCCTGGAAACTCGCATTTCCCCTATCAATGCAACCAATAGTTAGTTTCTTTCCACTCTGTCTATTTTTCCTCAAGAAGGTTCATTTGATAATTTTCCCTGCGCCTCCCCGGGCAGGATCTGGATTAAATGAAACTCACATAACGTGGGTTTTAGGCCGCTTTATACTTCCAGCCAACTGATTCATGGTATGGTCACTACGAGCCGCAAGGAAAGTTTTTATATTTTTGTGGTTTATGCCTCTAACTCTATGGAGGAAAGGAAATCTTTATGGTGTGAGATTTCTGAGCTGGCTGCTTCTATTTCCCTACCATGGATCATCCTTGGTGATTTCAACTGCTGCAGATTTACTCATGAAAAAGCTGGTGGCTCTCTGGTGCACGATAGTAAGCTGTTAGATTTTCAAAATTTAATTTTCGATGTTGGGGCTCATGACCTTTCTTCGGTTGGTCACTACTTCACCTGGTTCAATCAGAGAACTAATAACCCCATCCATATCAAGCTGGATAGGATGTTGGTTAACGATGCTTGGTTGGAAACTTTCCCTAACTCTTTTTACATTGTTGATGATCCCGATATCTCAGACCATTCCCCTATTATCCTTCAATATAATGTCTGCCACCATTAGAAACATCAGTTTCAATTTAAGAATTACTGGGTCTATAAGCCGGAGTTCTGGGATGATCTTATATCTATCTTCTCCAAGAAATTTCACAGCAGTCCGATACATTCTTTCTATCACAAGCTCAAAACTCTCAAGATCAAAATCAAAACTAAAAACTGGGCCTCCTCCAACTCCCTGCTTAGACACATCAACGAGTTAAATATCAGTCAGAATATTATTACTTCCCAGCTGCAAGATTCTCCTCTTAATCCAGAACTCAACTTGGCTTTAAAAACCACCAACCATATGCTGGCTGAAAGAAACTCTGCTTGGTCTGATTGGGTATCCAAAGAGCTAAGGCTAAGTGGATGACTAATGGGGAGGATGACCTCCATTTCCTTTATTCCAGGATCAATGTTAGACATATCACCAACCTGATTAAAATGATAACTTCCAATGATGGGACCTTCCACTCTCATTCTGAGATTTCCAAAGCCTTCATCCAACACTTCCAAAAACTGTTCAACACCCCTCCCCCCCTTAAATCTATTCGGGATAGCCCGATCACTAACAGGATCCCTGCCAACTTAGCAACCCAGCTGGTTGCTCCTATTACTATGGAGGAAATAAAAAATGTGTCATCTATCCCCCTATCTCTTTTGCTTAATCATGGACATCATTTCTGATCTGTTTGAAGAAGCCACTGCCAGCAACTCCTTTCATTGCATTAGCCTTGGTAATTTATCCATATCACACCTTCTTTATGCTGATGACTTACTGGTTTTTGGCAGGGCTTCTATTGAGAATGCTTTTTCCCTCTCAAGGATTCTTCTTGACTTTGCTGGCATGTCGGGGCTCAGAGTTAATAGCAACAAAAACACTATTATTTTCTCTAATAATGTTTCTGTTGATGAGGCTATCTCTGCCACCTTAAGTATACCCATAGCTCATTCTCCCATAAAGTATCTTGGGATTCCTATTTACTGTAAGAGACTTAAAAAATGTTATTTTCAGCCTCTTCTTCAAAAAATTCAAAGTTGTTTAGATGGTTGGAAAGCTAAGAATCTTTCCTTGGCTGGTAGATTCCAATACATGAAGCATACTATTTACAATATCTTGGCTTACTGGATTAGATGCACTGTTATCCCTAAAGGGTATACTAAGGTGATTAACAGTTTATGCTATAGATTTCTCTACTTTGGAGACATTCCTAAAAGGAGGCTGCACATGATCTCCTGGAAGAACACTTGTATTCCCAAAAACAGTGGGGGCTTGGGAATACCGGCCACTGATTCTCTTTACTTTGCTTTTGGATGCTGTTTGATTTGGAGATTTTACACCATTAATAGCTACCTTTCTCTGTGGTGGAAAGTTAAATATGTGTCTTTTTGGAATTCTAGCATCAAGAAGAGATCTGAGTATTCAAAATTACTTTGTCAGGTAGCCTCTAATCTACCTGACTCGTTTCATTTTAATCTCAATAACTCCTCTTCCTTGTCCTTTCTCTGGGACCCGTGGTGTTTTGGTTCTTCTGTGGCTGAGAGATTGAAACATGCTGATCTGGAACAGTTGATTAGGCCCCACAATTTAACTGTTGGCTCTCTCCTCTCTAACGGGAATTGGAATCTTCCTCCTTCCACCCCGATTTTCCTTGCTGACATTATTTCTTCTGTTCAAGTCTCTGATACGCTGGATAATTGCAGCTGGACTCATAGTGCTAAATCGGGTTTTAAATCTTTTCATAACTGCTTCTTTTTAAATCTCAATTCTATGACTTGGTACAAGTATGTGTGGCACAAAAAGCATGCTCTACGTTTCTCTCTTTACACTTGGATGGCTTTCAAGCACTGTCTTAAGACATCTGATAACTTGATTATGTGTGGCATTGATGTGAATCATATTTGTGCCTTCTGCCATAGTAATCCCGAGAGCCATAACCATCTCTTTTTCGAGTGTGATTTCACTGTTCAAATTTTGGAAAAGGTTTTCCCTATGATGGGAAGCATGCTGCTTAGGCCTAATCTTTGGCAAGTGTTTCAATGTCTGGATGATGGGATCATTGATAATGGAAGGAAAAACTTTTGCTACCTCCTACTTTGCGCCATTGTCTACTTTATCTGGAGGGCACGTAATGACAGGTTATGTGGTAACCTGATTGATTGTCATTCCACTATTGTTGTCAAGATCAAACAGGCTGTGAATCTTAAATCAACTAAATAGAATCGCTCGAACACTATTCTGAATCAATGACACTGCTGTTGATGTGGTTGCCTCACTGTTGGAAGTTTCTGTTGCCTGCCGAGTACCAGCACAACCTGGATGGCCATCTTTGGCAACCAGGTTCTGCCTTTTTGAAGGATAATGATGATACACAAAATATTTCTATCTTCCCCCTTGGATGGCCTTATGGAAACCAGGGGATGCTTTCATCCGTTTGGATGAGTTTTGACGCCGGGGTGCTATTCTTGTTTTTGCTTTTATGAGTCCTTTTATTTCTTTTCTTCATTTATAGGTCTTTCCTTCTTATGCAGCCTTTTTTGTGCTGATAGAGTTTTGTTGACTGGATACTGGTTGGTTGTGGTATCCGTCAATTTTTTTACTGTAATTTTCTTTCATTGAATGAATTGGGCTAAGGCCCCAAATATTCCCAAAAAAAAAAAGAGAATGGAGAAAGTCCCGAGTTAAGCTATCTACAGCTTCAGTTTATAGTTGTTATTTTACTTTTTTTATATAAATTTTAATTATTTTAAAATTATTAATATTCATGAGTATCAATTAAAAAGGAAATAGTAATTTAAATAGTAATTATTTTTAGTAGTTTATAAATTATTGTTAAATGATCAGTATATTGAGATGTTATTTTATACTAATTAAAATTTAATTAGTATAATTAAATTTGATAAAAAATATTAATATTAAATTAAATAAATTAGATATGATTCATTAATCAAAATTTGAAATCATCATAAATAATTAAAAAGATATTAATTGATTTGATTAAATAGAAGTTATCATGTTTAAGTACCTTAATAATTAATTAATTAATTATTATTCCAAATATTATTTTATACTAATTATAATTATATTAATCTAATTAAGATTAATATAAGTCAAACAAAAATAATAATATTTCACAATTATATAAATTATTAAATACTTAAATAAATAGACAAATAATTTATTGAGATTTAATTTAATTTAATGCTTATATATATATATATATATATATATATATATATATATTAGAAGGTTGCAGGCCGCAAAGATATATATAAATTTTTTTTTCTATAAGAATCTTAAAAGGCAAAAAGTCTGTGTAGATATAGATATGAGTGTCAAAATAAGTTTTCGGTTTGGGTTTGGGTCCAACCTGAAATCGACATGTCTTCAAGTGACCTGACCCGATTAGACAAATGGGTCAAAATCTAGACTCTGACACAACCCACCTCTAACTCGGTTCAACCCGACCCTTCCTGTTAACCCGAATGAGGGCGAGTTGGTGATCCAACGCGTAAGTGGTCAAGTGGGCAAGCGGACGTGATGACGATCGAGTGAGTGGGCAAGCTTGACCTGGTAGAGCGATGAGCATGTGAGCGATGCGAGCACGAACACCAATAGCACAACCTACAAACAAGCGCGACGAGCCGACGAGCATGAGTGACAAACGAGTTTCGAGTTGTTTTTAGGTTTTTGGGTTGATCCAAATGGATCCGAAATTGCAAACATGTGAGAATATGAAATCCGAAATTGACTCGTTTTTCAAACGAATTGATCCGAACCGAAAAATTTTGAGTAGAGTTTTAAGTTCGTGTCAAATATTAACACCCTTAGATATAGGTTTCTTCAATTTTCCAAAGATCTCATATGGCTTAAAGTCTTAGAAGGCATAGTTTTTTTTTTTTGTTCTTAAAAAGGTAAAACTCAGAAGTACATGTTTTTCAAAAAAACCTCAGAAGGCATGAGCTAGATAGTTTATATTCATATCAAAAATATATAATGACTTTTATTATTGGTTTATCTACATATTCAAAAATATTAGAATGCTTAAAACTCAAATATACATGTTTTATATTCATCTAAAAACCTCAAAGTATAAGTCTCATATTGGATATTTGCATCATCAAGCCAAAAATATACTGATCCATCAACCTTTATCTCTTACAAGAGCTGTAATAATTACTCCCCATTACCCATTCGGGAGAAAATTGAAGCTTAAAAATGAGGTAAATATTTTCTTTTATTTTAGATCTCAATTTATCCAAACAGATAATCAGCTTCCTTTCAACAAGAAGATCGGAGCTGTGTTATCGAGATTTGCTCCTCATAAAAAATGCCTATAAAAGAAAAATACTATGCCTAGGGCTGTCAATTCCTCACACGACCCGCTAACCCGACCCAAAAAATCCGGGTTCAGGTCAACCCGTGAAAGAAACGGGTCGGGTCCGGGTTTAAGGATTTGACCCGTTTATATATTCGGATCGGGTTCGGTTCAACCCGTCAACCCGCGGGTTGACCCGAATAACCCACGAAGCATATAACGCGTTTACTCGTTTTAATAAAATGCGCGTCCGAGCCCGCGAGTTCGAGAGTTGAGACGATTCTTGGGTTTCATTTCTCGGTTTCTCCTCACTCTCACACTCTGGCATTGGGGTGGAGGCGTGGAATCGTGGAGGAGCTAATAGGAGGTTTCTTCACTTCTTGATATCTTCTTCTGATCTTCTGAAACATCGGGCTTCGGAATTCTTCTTTGAATCCTCTTCCTTTCTCCATTTCTCAGTTGTGACTTGCAACGGTTGGTAATATCTTGAATAACTCTTAATTATTTGAAGTGTCAGTGTGATGGTGGTCAGTTGTTTCGATTTCTATTTTAGATTTCTTTATTTTTTATGGAGGATTTGTTCTTTCATTTTGCCCTAATTTGTTCGGTGTGAGTCATCAGTCGTGCGAAACTATGATGGGTTTTCTGGATTATGCTGCACATTTTATTCTTATAAGTTATTCTTCTTCCTTATGAGTTATGAGTATAAGTGTCATGGCCGACTTTTCTGGAGTATGCTGCATATTTTATTCTTATAAGTTCTTCTTCTTCCTTCTGTTATACTGTTAGAGTGTAGTTTAGTGTTGTACTATTACAGTTTTTCACATGTTCATTATGTTGAGATTACGGCTTGGTCGCTTGGGCTTCTTGGAGTTGTCGGGTTGCTGTTGCTGTAAGCCTGTATTCCTGTAATGCTGTATTCATGTATTGTACTACTGTTGAATAAGTTTATGCTTAATTGCTTATGTTATTATGGAATATTGGAATATGGAGAATATGATGAAATTTTGTAATATTTATTTGCTTATTTGATATTATCATACTATCTAATCATATGGATGAGGGATCAAGTGTTATGAGTTGTTGATGCATGTTGTTGATGTTATGAGTACAATTTTGTGTTTTTATGTTTAGATGCAGGATTCTAATACAATTGTTGCGAGTAATCATTCTGAGCATAATGAACATGTGCATGCTCCTGCTGATAATGAAGTGAAATGTGATAGTGATGAGTTGAATGATCCTATTCCAATAGATGAGGGAAGTGTTCATAGAAAGAAGAGGAAGTTGACTTCTACGGTATGGGGTCATTTTGAAATATTGCCACTTGCAGATGATGGCAAACATCGTTGCAAATATAAGAAATGTGGTGCAACATACTTATATGATAGTAAACATGGTACATGAAATTTAAGACGCCACTTGAAAAACTGTAAGAAAAAGTCTCAAGATATTGGTCAACTTATACTTCAAAGTAACTCAAGCACTTCTATGTCGATGATTGTAAATAAATTTGATTATAAAGAATTTCGTTGCTTATTTACTGCATGTATAGTCAGGCATGATTTACCATTTCAGTGTGTGGAGTGAGAAGGTTTAAGAACATTACTTCGTTACTTACGACCTGATTTACAGTTTATTTCTAGAAATATGACAAGAAATGATTGCAAGAAGATGTTTAATAAGGAAAAAGTTCAAATCGAAGCCCTTCTATGTAGTTGTAAGGGTAGAGTATCTTTAACTTCTGATCTATGGACTTCCATCAACACAGATGGTTTTATTTGCTTGACTGCACATTTTATTAATAATAACTGGAGGTTGCAGAAAAAAGTGATAAATTTTGGTTTCATGCCACCTCCACATGATAAACTAGCATTATTCGAGAAACTTCATCAATTTTGGGTTGAATGGAAACTTGATAGCAAGCTTTTTAGCATCACTTTAGACAATGCTTCTGCAAATACTGTTTCCGTTGATTTTCTACGAAACCATTTGAATTTGAAAAATGGTCTTCTATGCAATGGTCAGTTTTTCCATATCAGGTGTTGTGCACATATTATAAATCTTATTGTGCAGGAAGGTTTGAACAAAATTGATTCATCTGTTATGAAGGTGCATGAGAGCATTAAATATGTCAAGGGTTCCCAATCAAGAAAATAAAAGTTTCTTGAATGTGCGAGTCAAAGTTTTCTTGCAGATAACGAAGGCCTAAGGCAAGACGTACCAACTAGATGAAATTCAACTTTTATTATGTTGGACAGTGCAATTTAGTTCAGACGTGCTTTTATGCATTTAGAGTTGGGTGACTCCAACTACAAGTGTTGCCCTACAAATGTTGAGTGGGGTGAAATGATAAACATTTGCAAGTTTTTGGCACCCTTCTATGAAATCACTAATTCAATTTATGGATCTAAGGACACTACTGCTAATTTGTATTTTCCATGTATCTCAACTGCATATGCCGCATTGAAGTATGAAATGTCTTGTGGGCCGGATTATATAAAAAAAATGACTGTTGGCATGATTGTCAAATTTGAGAAGTATTGGTCAGAATTCAGTGTAATTTTAGCAATAGCTGTAATTCTTGACCCAAGATATAAATTTAACTTTGTCGAGTGGTGTTACAAGAAATTTTATGTGGGGGATTACATGGCCTAGCTTGAAAAGATTAAGGATTACTTGGAGAATTTTTTTTCTTGCTACGCAACAACCAATGAGGAAATCTTAACTCCTAAATCACAAACATCCCAATCATTAACACAAAGGACTTCTTCAATTTCTAATTCATCAACAATTCTCAAATCACAATTCCTTCAGGTTATATTGTTCTACTTTTACATTTAATTCTTAACATTTTATTTTTGATCTAGAGAGAAGGGAGATTTTATTTTCTTGATATTTTGCACATGATTATGATTCTTTTCAAGTAGAAGTAGCAATGCCTAAAAAGTCAGAGCTTGAAAGTTACTTGGATGATCTTAAGTTGTGTAGGAATTCTGAGTTAGATATTTTACATTATTGGAAATTAAACCAGTTCAGGTTTCCTCAAGTCTCAAGAATGGCTCGTGATGTTTTGTGCATACCGATTTCCACTGTGGCATCTGAAAATACTTTTAGCAATAGTGGTCGAGTTCTCGACCAATATCGAAGTGCATTGAAACATGATATTGTGGAAGCGTTGGTATGCACAAAAGATTGGTTGTTTGGTGATCAAGGTAACAATTGTTACTTTATTGAATTTAGTGTATAAGTGTATAACTAGAACTATAAAAGGTAACAAATTCATATTGCTGCTTTTGTAGTAGATACAAAAGATCCAGAGCTTGATGCGGTGACAGATGATATAATGGATTCGACGGAACTCAAACGATCAACCCTAAAGAGTCAGTGAATTCAGCATCTTAAGTCTTAACCTTTTGAGTTTTGAGACATTGGTCTCGTGTTCTAATTTATTATGAGATATTGGTCTAGTGTTCTATGTTGAGAAGTGAGAACTGAGAATTTGAGACAATCTGATTTTTATTCTTCACTGCTTTATGTTGTTAATGTTAAGCTTGTTGCTGCTGACCCCCTGACTGTTGGTGGCTTTATCTGTATTCTGTCATTATTTTGATTAATTTCTTCTTCTCTATTTTATGTTAATTTTCTAATAGCCGGTATAACTGTTGGTATAACTATAACTAGTGCTGGTATAACTGCTGTTGGTAACTTGGTATAAACGTATAATAGTGTATTGGTGTTGCTGATGTTGGAGTTGAACTGTTAATGTTGGAGTGTTGCTGTGTTGGAGTAGTTGGACAGTTGGAATTTAATTGTTAACCTTGTATAGTAATTTATTTTGCTGTTATTGCCTTATTGGTCGCTGTCGTGTTCATATTGTTGATGTTATTTGAATGTTTTGGGCTCTGAGATTCTAGGAACAGAGAACTGAGAAGTGAGAATCTGATATTAGTGTTCTGAGCCTCTGAGCGATATATGTTTTGTTGTTATTGGGCTGTGAGAACTGAGAAATGAGAATCTAAGCTGCAGCTTGCAGCTACTGAAGTGTTGAATGGCTGAATCCTGATATATGTGGAATTTTTGCTTGCTGCTAAGTGTTGGCTGTTCTAGTGTTCTACTGTTCTTGAGTTTTATAAATTATAAGTCGATGATGAAGAACTTGGTGAAGTTATGCATCAGTTGCGACGCACAGTTAGATGCAACCGAGTTATAAATTGGTTTGGTTTGAGCAGATACTATTTAATTGAATAGAAAATTACCAATTTGTAACTTTGGATGGCGTATTTTCTGTTCTAGTTGCATATGATGTTTCTTTGCTAGGTTCATCCTGAACTTATGGCCCTACGGCTTTTGCCTTTCGTTGCTAGCCTTCTAGGGTGCTAGTAGTCAACAAATTGTTGCTTTATTTATTTTTTCTTTTACAGCCTTGCAGGTTAAATTATGTAAAGGTAAAGGGTGAAAGACAAAAAGGAGCTCGCCACTCGCCAAGCTCCAGCTTGAGACTTTGACACTTTTAGACTTTTAGTTAATTTGTTAATTGTATTTCTATTTTTATAATATTTTTTTCTAACTTATATTCCTGCAAGTTGTGACTTGTGACAATCAGTCAATCAGTAACTTGTAATCTTGTATTTTATTGTAACAATGCATATATTTAAGTTGATTTCTTCAATTCTTGTAAATTGTAAATGTGCATTTTTCCTTAATAGCAAAAAAAAAAAAAAAAAAAAAAAAAAAAAAAAAAAAAAAAAACATATAAAAATAATTATCAGGTTGCTGGGTCGGGTTTACCCGGCAACCCGTGGAAGGCAAGAAAAATGGGAATTGTTCGGGTCAGTGGGTCGTGTCGGGTCAACCCGTAACCCGCTCGGGTCGGGTCCGGGTTGGAATGTCCGACCCGTTTGCAAAAAATGGGTCGGATTCGGGTTGACCCGTTTAAATTCGGGTCGGGTCGGGTTCAACCCGAACCCGACGGGTTAACCCGAATTAGCACCCCTAACTATGCCTATTGCCTATTGCCTACACAAGATAGCCTTGGGAGTAGGGGTGTCAATTTCGGGTCATAGGTCGGGTTTGGGTCGAACCCGAAACTGACTCGGGTTCAAACGGGTCGACCCTAACCGGGTCATGGGTTGGTAAACGGGTTGGAAATCCGAACCCGGACCAGACCCGACGGGTTGCCGGGTTGACCCGATCCGACACGGGAATAGACGTGCGAGGTGGGCTACGATAGTGCGGGGCGGGTGTGCAGACGCGAGCGAGCAGCGGGCGCTGCAGCGTAGGTCAGGTGCGCTGGCACGGTCGCGCCTCGCGCGGGGGGGGGGGGGGGGGGGGGGGGGGGGGGGGGGGGGGGGGGGGGGGGGGGGGGGGGGGGGTCTCGGGCAA
Source organism: Dendrobium huoshanense (assembly GCA_016618105.1). Taxonomy (NCBI): domain Eukaryota; kingdom Viridiplantae; phylum Streptophyta; class Magnoliopsida; order Asparagales; family Orchidaceae; genus Dendrobium; species Dendrobium huoshanense. The sequence goes on along the minus strand of CM028344.1, from coordinate 68,286,779 downwards.
CCCGGGGGCGCGCGGGCAATGGTAGTGGGCAGCAGCGCCAGTGCGCGAGCAGTCACAAGGACCCGTCGGGTCGGGTCTGGGTTCGCGGGCAGCCGGGCAGGGGTGGGCAACTGGGTAGTCATTTTAGACGGGTTTCCGGGTTGACCCGGCAATCCGTCGGGTCAACCCGAACCCGATCCATTTTTCAAACGGGTCGAATTTGCGAACCCTAACTCGAACCCGGACCAGGACCTGTGTCAAATTTATATGGATTTTCTTAATAAATTTGCCTATGAAAGGTCGTTCATTAATACAGGTACAGATGTATTTGAGCCTAATAGGGAGAATGCACTCGACTGTATAAGTCAGTGTTTTAACCTATTTTTTTAGAAGATATTGAAGCCTACAAATAAGAAATGGAGAGTTGTTGAGTTTTTCTATAATTTTGCCCATAAAGACATATTAAAGCTTGCAAGGGGGAGCAATTTGAAGGCATATGATGATATTTAATTTCGTTTAAGAAAAGGAATTAGAGCTCTCAAAATAGGAGATTAAGATGAGTGACTTTTTTTTTCCTCTCTTTCATAGGTGATATTTATACTTGAAGAGGAGACAATGAGTTACAATAATTTTTTAATTTTTTTAAAATTATTTGAGATTTAATTTTTTTAAATTTTTTTTGAGCTTTAATTGCTTCATTTAATTTAAAAATGATTTTAATATTTTTATAAGAAAATAAATATGAAAAAAAAACAAAAAAAAAACACATTAATTCATCCTATTAAGATAACTTTAATTTTTTTAATTAATACCAATTAATATTAAAAATATAAAATTATCAAACCTTATAAAAATAAAATAATAATAAATAAAGAAAAATTAATCTGAAACTCTCATCTTTCTGCTTCCAATTTTTGAAGCTTTATTTGGTAGGGTTTTCTTAATGCTTCTTAAAGCTACAGTCTAGTACTGAAAAATAACTTTAATAACTAGTAAAAAAGCCATCCCAAACAAATTCAAAGTTAAAAGCTCTTATTTACTAAATTTGGGATTTAAGGTAGAATGGGGAGATGTGGGATTTAATACTTTATAGTGCATTTAAGCATTTTTTTTTTTTTGTTATTTAGCAATATTTTGGCCAAACACTTCTGCCAAACAGCCCCATATGATATGTTTGAGATTAGATTTTTTAAGTTGTTCCAAGTATTGAATTTTTTTATATTAAAAAAATCAGATAATAATTATCTTGCATATATCGCATTATAATAGACCCGATTAAAAAAGGAAGCTTTCCATCACCAACAAAAAAAAAAAAAAAAACAAAGAAAGTGAAGTAAAATAGGACCATAATAACTGTGCGAAAAGTAAATTATGAGAAAGCTGCCTCAAATAAACTCTTAATTTTTAAAATTTAAAGAGTTAATCTCAATATTTGGAGACTAAGGCTTCGTTTGGGACGGCTTTTTTATTGCTGCTGAAAACAGTTTTTTAGTACAAAAATTAAAATTTTTGTACTAGAAAGCTGCTTCAAGAAACAGTAAAAAAGCTGTCCTAAACGAAGCCTAAGTTTTATTTATAGAAATTAAATAATTATTTACACTCAATCTTTGAAAAAAAAAGGTGAATGCTTCAAAGAAAAAGCTTAATGACGCTCTCCAATAGGGATGTAATTAAGGTTTCGTTTGGGATAACTTTCTTACTTCTTTCTAAAATAATTTTTTAGTACACAAAATTTGAAAGCTGTTTTAAAAAACAATAAAAAATCTATCTCAAAGAAAGTCTAAGAGCTTTGATTATTTCATTATTTGATTTATGGCATTACTATTTGAGTGTATTACATAATTGTTGATGAGGGAGAGTGAGTCATGCATCGTACTTGTTAGAAAATATCACAAATTGTCTAAGAATGTGTATCGTGATGTAACACCTTATGTTGTGCCTTCTATTGAAGTTGTCGATATATTATAACTATTTTGAATGTTAGTTTTATCATTATAAATAATCAAAATCATTCGCATTTCACAACTACTTTGAACTATGATTTTGTTGGTCAACATTCACAATCCTTCACTACCTAGTTATAATCATCGCCGCTCGATCTAGTCATTCTAATGATGCCACAAAGCCATTTCTCGTATGGAAAAATTGTCACACTTTTAGGGCCTCTATCATGACACAACATTGCTTTTAGGGCCAACTATTAGTCAATCATCAGACCATCCAATGACTAACTATTATCAATTAATCACCTTCAATTTTGTCCTTAAGCAATTTAATGTGTTGAGAATGTGCTCTTGTAACATGAGATATCATGAGCTAGAGAGATTAGACAGCATGTATATTCCTCTTCTTTCCTAAGAATGGTAAACAATTTTCCTCTCCCCTCAAAGTGGGCACATTTGTTAAGTTCAACAACTTAAATTTTTTTGTCTGTTGCCTCCATCTTTATTCTTCTTGCCTTCTTTTTTCCTCTTTAACTCTCTATAGCCACCATTAGCATGTAAACCAACTTTGATGTTCACCCTTTCTCCCCTCAAAGTGGACAATGTGATATATGAATGTGACGTACGGTGCATTTTTAAGATATAATTATGTAAGATATTCAATAAAGTGTGAATTAAAGAATTTTCGTGAAAATATGCACTGAGTTGACTTAGTCGAGCTCTTATATGGCTAGTTAAGCACTTGAACGGGTGTTCTTTAAATACATTAAGATGATACTCTTACTTAGCGTATTATTTAATGTTTTAGTATTTTTCACTAAGCTATACTCACTCCCATTGTTTATGTGTCTTTAGGTGAGCAATCATAATCAGTCATTCTGTTGAGAATGAAATGAGAGAAGGTCAAACATCATGCACAATGGTCTTATAGTTGTGTTCTTTTGATGGCCTAGTGGTCAAATTTATGTTAAGTAAGGTCATACTACGAAATGTTTGATTTATCTTTCAACGCAATAACTATCTCTAGAAAAAAATCGTCATATGTGCAAATACTTACTCTATAGACTTCAATTCTAAATATGAGTTCATCTTATTGACTCTCTAGGCATTCATTCATTGTTGAGTATTAGATTTAGAATTGATCACTCAAAGCTTCATATTCTAAAATAGATACTTATTTTTTATTAGTTCCTCCTTTGCATCCATTGTAATTAGGGGAATCAAAATGGGTTTTTGGTCAGGTTCACGACCAACCCAAAATTGACCCATCTTCAATTGGCCCGACCCAAACTCAACCCGATTAACTAAATGGATCACAAACTCTAATCCAAACCCGACCCACCTTTAACCCGATTTGACCCGACTCGGCCTGATCTGCTAACCTGATTGAGTGCAATGGGTGACCAAGAGCGGGTGGCCGAGCGGGCAAGCAAGAGCATTTTGGCGAGCACATGGGGCTAGTGAGCAGCGAGCGGGTGAGCTAGAGTGTGATGCGCGACAAGAGAGACGAACGAGCACGGGTTGAACCCAACTAAAAATTGCAATCAAATCATAACATGAAACCCGAATCCGTTCTATTTTTCAAACTGGTTGACCCATACCCAAAATTTTTGAGTTAGGTTTTCAGGTCAAGTTAAATATTGACACCCATAGTTATAATTGTATTCATTCTCCTTAGATGAGCGCTCCTTATCGTGATTCAAGTATCAGCATGAAGTATAACCAAACTCTTACATGCGATGAATGTGGATTGATGTTAGAGACCAAGAGTCAAACACTATGTGAAGCAAGGGCTATAGGATCAAGAGGCATTGTTGAGTATAGATCACACCAACTGCAAACTCAGTCAAGAAAATAAAATTATTTTTCTCCCAAGTTTTTTGTCCGGCAAATCCTCCATGAGATTGTCGAATAAGAAGAATTATCATAAGCAAAATATAAGCTAGCAAACATCAAATATGATAAAATGATGACTTAGAGATCTCGCCCCGCTTCCTCAAATATATTTGGGGAACTCACTCACTATTTAAGTACAATTGAGGAACTCATCCTCTTTTATAAATCATTTGGGAAACTTGCACATTATCACGAGTTAAAATAGAAAAATATTCCACTAATGTTTTTCCTTGGCATAACTGACCTCTTTTTGGTCCTCTCATGATACATAGAATGTACATGGATCAATGAGGTGAAATGCAATGAGCAAATCTTGCCATAATACATGGAGGGGCTTTGATTGCATACGCTAATAGTTCCAAAATGCATTGGGAAAAATAAAAAGAGATCTTACCTTGAACTTTGAGCAAAAAATACATATATGAAAAACCAATCGTGAGTTTATACATATTTGTGTATAAACTTTTGGTTGTGTCCACAAATGCAAAATTTGCAAGTTAAAATCTCTGGACTATAGAGCTCAACACTTCGTAATTTTCGTTAATAGTATTTCTTAGTAAGTAGAGAATTTTTCGAGACCAAAAGAAATCTCATATGTTCAAGCAATCGACCACTCATGGTCTATGCCGGTAAGAAGAGGCAAAGGCTTCGTTTGGGTCGGCTTTCTTATAGCTTCTTAAAGCATCTTTCTAATATAGAAATTTCTATTTTTGCACTAGAAAACTGGTTTAAGAAGCACTAAAAAAGCCGTCCCAAACGAAGTCAGATTCTACATCTACAAAGTACTTCAACGACAAAATAAGCATCAATGTGTCCTCATCTCTTAATGAAATACCAAGTAAATATATCAGAATGAATTTACCATTCTTATTTTAATTCACAATGATAGGTCTCATTCTCACGTTTTTTAAACAAAAGAGGATGAATACTACATATTAAGTATTTACAAAAAATCATAGAAATGCATGCAATTCAAAGAAAACTTGATAGGAAGGCCAATATGTTACACAAAACTACAAGCCAAAACCTAGTTTAGTCTAGTTAAATACTTCCAGGAATATCCCTAAAGTAGCAGGAAAAGAATAACCTACTGAACAGAGCTAGGATTTCTTACCAAAAGTCTTGACTTTCTCTCTTGTAACGTTTGAACCAGCATCAATAAGCATATTCACCACCTCTCTCATAGTTGGCCGCAGTGATGGCAACTTGGTAGTGCAGAGGATGGCAACCTTCAAGACTTTCATCATGTCTTCTTCTGCAATTTTTGAGATACGAGGATCGAGAATTTCGTGAATTTTAGAGCTATTAAGATGACAAGAAACCCAGTAGACAATATCTTTTCCTTCGCCATATTGAGGCTCAATCGGGCTGTGGCCAGTAAGAAGTTCAAGAAGAACAACACCAAAGCTATAAACATCGCTCTTTTCAGTCACCTTTAAAGAGTACGCCAATTCTGAGAATTGATTATACAGAACTAGTAAGTTCTAAGAGGGATAAGCAGAAGAAAGCTTGGAATAGAAGAAAATCTAATTACAGTCCCTAAGGCTAATAGTATCATATAAGTATCTATATCTATGGAGTTTGAAAATTTGCTCGATTCAAAAGCACAAGTAGTGAACAGATGAAAAATGAAATAATCCAGGTTTAGTAATACTATTATCAAATGGAACCTGACACAGGAATTTACCGAGAAGCATCATGAGAGCAGTTGATTAATTATTAGGAGCTGGCAAATCAGGATAAAACATTATTTTCCAATGTTTGGAAGAAAAGAAATAACAGAGAATAATTAGCAAACTTACCAGGAGCCATGTAGCCATGAGTGCCAGCAAAACAACTCAAATCTGAGTCTTCTATGACTTTTGCTATACCAAAATCAGCAATTTTGGCTTCATATTCCTCATCAAGTAAGATATTGGTGGATTTTATATCTCTGTGAATGATGGCTGGGGAACAATCATGGTGGAGATACATGATTCCTTTTGCGGCACCAACTGCAATTTTATACCGTTTGTTCCAGTCCAACTCTGGCTGGCCAACCTTGATTTCACGGCGTAGAGCACAGTACAGATTTCCATTCTGCATGTACTCAAAAACAAGAAAATTCAACCCATCTTTTGATAAGGAGGCATAAAGTTTGAGTATGTTTCGGTGCCTGATTTTTCCAAGGATATCTATTTCTGCAAGCGAAACCTTTGCGCCATCATTTTTCCATAGTTGTTTAACTGCTACTGTTCCTTTATTCTTGAGATCTAGTCTATAAACTTTGCCAGTGCCCCCACTTCCAAGTAAATTAACCTCTTCCAAATTGCAGATTTCCTCGACCTCAAGATCAGTTGGATGAAAAGACTCCAATTTCCACTTTCCATCATTCTCTATAACTTTCTCCAAATCCTTCCTCCTACTGGCTTCTTCCTGCTTAAAGCTTCTATAGCTCACAACCACCAATCCAGTCAAAAGTATAAACAAGATTGATAATATAATGGCTACAAGAAAAGTTTTCTTTCCTAGGACATATCCATGTCTGCCACTAAAACTACAAATTCCCAAACCCTCCCTCCATTGGCTTTCTAAACTTCCATCAATACAAAGATCTGGATTGTCATAAAAAGCTTTATTTCCAGCGATCATTAAAAGACCTGGAGGGACTTCTCCTGACAGCCGGTTCTTAGAAAAATCAATGGAACTCAGCTTAAGAGCCTGTAAACCTTCAGGAATTAGCCCTGTAATCAGGTTTTGTGATAGATTGAGTGAATTAAGAGAGGTTAATGAGGACAGTGGTTCTGGAATGACACCACCTAACGAATTCTGCGCAAGATCTATCTCCACTAATTCAGTGCAGGTACTGAGTTCATATGGTATAGGCCCAGTCAGCTTATTGTTTTCCAAATGCAAAGATGTCAATTGTTTGAGTTTTCCAATCTGAGAAGGTATGAAGCCAGAAAAGAAATTATTGAAAGCATAAAACTTCTGCAACTGGGAAAGCATTCCAATCCCAATTGGAATTTGACCAGAGAATCTGTTGTTCTGCACATAGAGCTGAGTTAAACTACTTGAACTACCGATGACTGAAGGAATCTGCCCCATGAAATTGTTATCTGCGAAGTCAATGATGACAGCATTTGGTAGCCCCCATAATCCATCGGATATGGTTCCACTGAGATTATTTTTGCTGATCCTGAACCTTATTAATGTTTTACAAGTAGAATATGAATCGGGAAATTCACCAGAGAAGTTATTTTCTAAAGCCAGCAGGTACTGCAGATTATTGTTTTCACATAAGAATTTTGGGAATTGACCAGAAAAGTTATTCTCTGATATGTCGAAGCTGTTTAGAGGAGAGAACCGACCAAGACTTTGTGGGAGTTCTCCTGAAAATTCATTCATGTAAACAGAGAATGCCTTGAGAAACTTCAAATCCCCAAATCCTTCAGGTATTTCACCCCAGAGATTGTTATGAAATAACTGGATCACTGTAAGGTTCTTAAGGTTGCCCATTTCAGCTGGAAGTTTCCCTGATATCTTGTTCTGGGAAATGTCAATTTCTTGCAAGTTCGTGAGTTTTGCAATTTCAGGCGGGATCTCGCCAGTTAAGTTGTTCTGGTAGAGCTCAATCTTGTAAAGGCTGATCATATTTGTAATTTCCTTAGGAAATTCTCCTGAAAGTTTGTTCATGGAGAAATCTAATGTTCCAATTTCTCTCAATTCAAAAACTGAAGGTGGTATTCCTCCAGTGAAATTACATCCGGCCAAGAAAAGATATGTCAAATTCTTTAAATTTCCAATATTCGGTGGAATCTTTCCCTCATCAAAGTTATTCAAAGCTATACCAAGATGAACCAATTTTGATAGATTTCCAACCCACTCGGGAAATCTTCCAGAGAAATAATTCGATGACAGATCAAGAATTTGCAAGTTCTTCAAAGGAGAAAGATCAGGCAACTGGCCACTTAAGCTGTTGTATGAAAGGTTCAGAAGCTGAAGACTAGTGCAGTTAACGAGTTCAGAGGGAACTGTGCCGGATACTGAATTTGATCCCAAATCTAAAGATTTGAGACTCCGCAGACTAGAAATTGATGGTGAGATTTCACCAGAAAGGCTTTTGTTTGCAAGTGAGATTCCAGAAACTTCCACAGAATTGGAATCACAAATTACACCAGAAAATGTACAGGGAGACTGGGAAGCTTTCCAGTTTTCCAGATAGTTCAAGGGATCTTCCAAATTACTTTTGAATTGGAGAAGCGCTTGGGTTTCAACAGCTCGGGAATTTGAGATCGGGAAGACAGAAAACGGCAGTAAGGCAATCATGAGATGGAAAAAAATGCAGAGTTTTTCCATCCAAGAACGTGATAAGATTAAATCCATTGAAGATGAAGTTTCATAAACTTTGGACACTCTCCTAACTCAGATTGATCTGTCAACAGAAAAAAAAAAAAACTACAATAATAAGAATCAGTTATTATGATACACAAAATACGATTGTATGAACAAACAAGCCAGCAATTTTGAAGAGAACACGGGCTTAATTCAAGTGTCCGGTCAATCAGAAGAATTGAGAACATAGAATATACTGCATACCAGCACAGAAAATCAAACTTTACCAAAGCAGAATCTAGAAATAACGGTCAATATTCAACGCTGATAAATCCTTTAAAAAAAAGTCAAAAAAGAAAAAATATTCCAGCCAAAAGTGTTAGGACAACCATTTTTTTTTTGCCATCATCATTAGCAATGCTCATGTGGCTAAATAGGTGTGAAAATAAACCTTGAGAAGGAATCGAATGAACATGTAGTTTCAACACGCTCCTTTTCTGATAACCCGTCTTTTTTGCGTCAGCCTATGGCCCTATGCATACCCGAGGCTAGATCAGACTTTAACAAAAGGCCGCTCCGGACTTTCAATCAAAGGTTTCTATGTTATTGAGTAATTACAATAAAAGTTGACCAGCTGGGCAACCTTTACCGGGTGGCTGCACCTTCTCGACTGGGGGAAATTATTGGGTTCGTACATCGGATACAGTTTATCGTTTGGAGATCGATCAGCTGCAGCTACGTTAACCAGTACCGAGAAATATTAAGCTCGGTACTGTGAAGTACTGAGTTTGGTATTGAGCAGTACCGTGCAGTACCGAGCTCGGTACCGTGCAGTACCAAGCTTGGTACCGTGCAGTATTGCTCCGTACCAAATAGGGGGTGATGTAGCACATTTATATTGGGCTCTGGACGGCGTCCGGTGTCCGAACCCAATAATTTCCCCTCGACTGGACATAAGGCCACACTATCACCTCTCTTTTCTCTATTATTGGACAAGTCAGGCCTATTAGAATTTAAGAGAATTTAATGATTTTTTTTTAAAGACTTAAATTAACGGCCTCTCTTTTCTCTATTATTGGAATATTTATATTAAATTAACAGCACTAATGAGCTGTGTCATTGAAGACTCTCAACTTATTAGAGTTGCGAACTTTTAAAATTGAATATTACTATATTAGGGAAGTATTCCACTAAGTTTATATAATTGAGAGTATTATACAAGTAAAAGTTATAATAAAAAAGGCATAAGACGAGATGAAACTCCCAATATAGTATATGATCTGAGGGAATGTTAAATTCAATTTTTTTCATGAGCAACACCTAAATTTTAATGACAAAATCGACTAATGAAGAGAGAGAGAGGAAAAATATGTAGAGAGAAGCTCTGTGATCTCACTATATTGCCGGAAAGTATAGAATTTGAGATTATTTCGCGTTCTAGGTTTTCCATAGTAAATGTTACATGTAAGAAACTAAATAATTTGTATGATGTGGCCTAACAAAGGCTTGACATCGAATGAAGATTTGTCAACTGTAACTTTTTAATTACATCAAAAACAAGTTAGTGACTTTCAAATACATAGTGGACCTACATGCAGCTGTTGCTAACTTCACATAGGTTAGCCTTCCGGTGAGTAGCTACATTACAGTGGCTACGACTAGAGTAGTGAACTTGTAATATTGAATATTAGGGAAGTGTTTTACTAAGTTGATAACTTGAGAGTATTACACAAGTCATAATAAAAAAAGACATAAGACAATAGATGAAACTCCCAGTAATGCATATGATTTGAGGGAATGTTCAATTCAAAATTTTCCATCACCAACACCTAAATCTTAATGACAAAAATGACTAATAAAGAGGAAGAGAGAGATAGATAAGAAAAATGTATAAAGAGAAGCTCTATGATCTAATTATATTGCCCGAATTTGAGATTTACTTCATGTCCTAGGTTGGCCCTCTAACCCCGATTTATAAATAAGAGGGTGAGGCAAAGCTCTATACTCAATGTTACATTTTGGTTCATATTGGTTGTATTGGTGTGCGTCATACATCTTAAGCCATCCAATAAAAAAAAGCTAACCATGAATTTTAAACATATAAAATATCATTGAATTTTTAGTTGGTGATAGTAAATTTAACTAAAAAATAAAACTAATTTAAATAAAACTAAACAAAATCAATGCAATCCAAATCATTATTTTTTTTAGAGACAAGTTAAAACCAAATGGAATTACAAAACAAACCAATGTCAGTTGATTCAATTTAGTTTAAATATACTGGTGGTGCAAACGTCCTATATAAGAGTAATGGATTTAATCACACATAAAATAGGTGAAAAATATATAGGTGATGAAATATCAAGCGATTGGCCCTCACCTATATACTTTAACTTTTGGGTTAAAAAAGAGTTTGATAACTAGTGGTGCAAACATCCTAACTAATTGTTAGGTTTACCTCTAGTGGTTCATGTAATTTGTGGCTCCTAAGCCTGGGCAATAACTTCTATCATGTTCAAGTAAGGTTCATGAGCGGGTGACTCTCACCAAAGTTTCACATGAGTAAATGGACTCTTGATGCATATAATGGATGATTTAAAAAGAAAGAGGCTTAAGGGAAGTGATAATTAATAAAAAGAAGTCTCACACAATGCTGATATTATTAGGGCAGAAGCGAGTATTGATTTTAATCTAATATTAGGTAGTTGAAACATGTCGACATGATTAAATACCTATTGATTGACTCATCCATAAGCTTATGCTTTTTGATTAAAAACCAATTTGACCACTAATGTATTGCACCCAATTTCAGCCTCCTTTTTTGACACTGCCTACCAAGAAGAAAGTGCATCTACTCCTCCACTAACCATGAAAGATCTACAGTTACCAAGACCAAGACCCCACCTCTTAAAGTAATCAATGATGTACAACTGTGAAGAATTGCACTATTGCTTGGAAAAAATGAAGAAAAATCCAAAGTGGGTCAATGATCACCTCCCCAAAAATCTTTGAAGACAACAACATCAAGACAATTTAGAAGTATCCTTGGAGTTCTCTAGAATCAATTAGTGGGTATGCACATTCACCATGATCGTGAAAGATAGTAGTGGCAACCTCAAAGTTTCTTATTTTGTTTTTTCTGTTTCTGAATTATTGGGGCTATGAAAAGTGATAACAGAAGTTGAAGTCACCGAAGGTCCAACAAAGGCATCCACAACTGCCGATTAGGAACTGCATGTGTCATACACATTGGTAGGTCATACCCCACTACTCATTAATAGGGATGACCCCACTCAGTCAGGGACGAGGATCCTTTATCAAAGAAGAAACAACTCTGCCATGTAGAGTATGTTCAGGACTTGTCAAGGCCCTATTGTCCATACTTTTCCCGAGATTTCTACGTGTTCTAAAGATTTGTCAACCTCAAAATTATTGCCTCCTTGGTGCATGTATTAAGAACCTATCAACGCTCATGATGTTTGTAAAAACTTGCATTGTAGTTATTCAACATATGCTATAATGTCCTTGTGTAAATTTATAAGTTATACTTTTGTTATGTGTGGAATCTAATAGTTTTGATCAATTGGGTTGTTCTTTTGCCTTGAACCTCAAGTTTCTCGTGCTCGCTAGGGGATACGGGGGGTTTACCCCCTACTTGGGTTAGGGTGTACCCAAGTGCCCTAGCGCTGAAGGACAGAGAGCGAAGCACCAGTGGTCGAGATATAACGTCACAGTGGATCAAGACATAGGTTCAAGCGCCGCAGCACTCCAAACTGGCGCTGCAGCATTGCGAGACGGACTTGATGGTTTTATTTCTCATTTTCCTGAAGGGTTACGTCCCTTAGGGTTATTTACTCGGCTTTCTATTGTATTTTGAGTTAGAGATAGTTAGAATGGTGCATGTCATAAGAGAAGCAAGGAGAGAGCAAAAGAGAAGAGAAATCTATACTTATTTCTCCCAATTTTCATAGTGGGGATTTCTTGGTGTGGTGTGTCTCTGTGGTTTTTTCTTTAATTTGGATTTTTCCATGTTAAAACCTAATGTCATTTACTTTCAGCTTCCTTTACTTAATCGTTTGTTTAATCGCGGTGCTTTACTCACTCATCCCCAACAACGTCACCCACACATGCAAACTTGACTCATGTAAGCCATTGAGTGCGCACAAACTTCTATTGCGCCTCACAAACAACTTGGCCACTAAAGCTAAATGGGCATCAGCATGCTCAATTACGGCTGTGATGACAAACTAGTTTTCAACAACTACTAGTTTATCCCTCTTCATGAGGCTTTGTTTGCAAATGCTTTCTGCTGTCTGCTATGTTGCTCAGGAAATCTGGATCAATATTTTTTATGTTGGTAAGAAGCATGTTACTTGTCGTGCAAAAAAGTTTGACTCTGACCAAATTAAAAAATAATTTTCTTCAAACTAGCATCTTAGAAAAGTGTTTGTCCATATTTTAACTTTTTCATTTTTTTATGATGAAAATGCCACGACAACACTTAGTTGAAAATTATATATTAGTTATATAAACTAATTGGTAAACTAAAATTATTAATGGTTACTAATTAAGTACTGAGTAACAATTTTAATGTTAAACTAAAATGATTAATTAAAATAATAAGGTTTAAATTATGTTAATTAATCATAAGCTAATAATTAGGCAAATAAAAAAATTGCTCACAATATAGTTTCATAAAGATTAAAATAAAAGGCAGTTTAATTAATTATATATTAATTAATAACTAAATTAAATATCCTAGCTAATTAGGTATTCATTATTGATTAAGATGTTAAAATAACTTAATTAATTAGGCTATTTAATTATTTAGTTATATCAATTAAGATATTTAATCAATTATTGATATTTAGAAAATATAAAATATATCACTTTTAAACATTAATACATTAATAATTAAATTTCTATAATTAATTATGGTTTAATTAATCATTAAATAATAAATTATTACTTATTCAAAAATAATGAGGGTATTAAACCTATCAGATTAATTTTGAAAATGAAAGATTAAATATGTTATTTAATTAATGATTAATTATTGGCAAAGTAATGTATTATTCTATTCTAGTCAGTAATATATTAATTTATTTATTTATTAATTATTAGTACAGTAAAATATCTACTAACTAATTATTATATTATTAAACTAACTTGGTTAATAAGGCTAGTAAGCAATTAATTAAAAGACTAATAAAATATGCAATTTGTTTTGAATTTAATTAATTAACAATTTATTATTTAAATTAATTTTGCACAAATAGTTAATTTTATTTAAATTGTATAATAGTATCATTTTTTATCATTTAAATAATTAATATGAATAACACTTTCAGGTTTTATAGTAATCTATCCAATAATTCTCATCAATTTTAATTAAAATTAGCGAACACCTCGTCACGCAATATACAGAACATACAGTTGAAGCCAACGAAACACAAAATATCCTTCAAAATTTCATTGGTTTGGCCCTTTGTAATAAATATTTTGGATCCCTACTGTAGGAAATGCACTAATAGTGCAAATCCAATACAGAACAATCATCAACCTAAATTCCACCTGGCAATGATAAAAAAAAAAAGATTAAAATTCTTCCGGGGTATCACTAAACCCCTCTAGGCTCTAGTTATCCATGTCTGGTGTGGAGAACCAACGAATGTATTTCTGGTCACCGACAAGGATCATTGAAAAAAAAAAGCTAAAATGAAAGTTAAAAAAAAAAAAAATAAAGAAAACATTCGATTAACGAATCACTTGATGCAGAAATTCCTTCAGCATTCTTTTTCTTCTTCTTTACTACGACTGAAGAAAAAAAAAAAGATCTAAAGATTTCTTACCTGAATTGAAAGGGATAAAGCTCAGCGGTCCCGCTGATCTCGAAGGCTAACGACTGATCAATCTTGCTTCGTATCCCAGGAGCTTCATTTTTTTATCGTCTCTCCGACGATCCTTCTATGTTCCCGCGCTTTTCAAAGCCTCTCGGGCTTTTCTTCCATCGTCAAAGGCCGACGAAAACCTTGCACTCTAGTGTGAAGAGGGAGCGAAAGAGAAGAGGAATAACGGGGCAGTTCAAGAAAACATTGATAATTAGTATATTTAAATCTTATAAATTTCAAATGAAAAGACAATATTGCCCCCTTTCTCGTTAAAAGGTTCAAAAATTGGAGGTATGCAGGCAATCAACCCGACGGTTATCTAACCGTCCATTTCCGTTGCTGCGGACTGCGGTGAAATTATAACTAATTTTCTTTTATAAAAAATTATAGAAAATATAGGCTAAATTTTTTATTATTTTTTAAATAATTTCTTAGTACAAAATTTTTTTGAATTAAAATTTTTTTACTACAATATTATTTTAGAAAATAGTAAAAAAATAGTCTCAAACAAAGTAAAAAACAAACTTTATAGAGAATTTACATATATATCACTTAATATTCATTATTTATTTATTTAACATTTAAATTTTAATATTTACTTATATAATATAAAATATTTAAGTAGAGTGAAATTAAACTCTTAATCCAATATAGTTTCTTACAATTTTTTTATTAACTTTATTATGTCACTATAAACTACAAACTATAGTGCAATATTTACCGATGTGAATTTTAAAAATATTGTTATGTTTATCTCAAAATATGTTGTTGATGTTAAGAATGAATGACACATTTATCAATGACATTTATGTTATGCCAATTGCTTTGTCAAAATAAGAAAAAAAAAAGATTAAAAACTAATCTCATCCAAGGGCATGCTTGTAATTATTCCCATTCCTATTGCATATAATTTCAAATTGTTTTCCCTTCTAGTTGGCCATATCAAAAAAATGAAAAAAGAAACATGTACATGGAAGTAATTATCTGATTTGGTGCTGTCCATTATTGTCAAACTGCCCCAGAACTCATCTAGCACGAACTAAATGACGAAAACATTTTTATTTAAACTATTTAAAAAAGGCTAAACCCCACTGGTGCTGTCTTAATCGTCGACAGAAGGCGGGCCTCGATCGGTACCCTTCAGTTTTGTCCTTCATGTTCGCTCCACTTTTTAACCTTTGGGCTTTGGCACATTAAATTTTTATTTTCATGAGGTAACATTCTAATTGATTGCTACATACATTTGGCCATTGATAATGATATAAGTTTGTTTAACTCTATGTTCTATGTTTTGATGATCTAAGAGTAAAATATAAGATATAAAGCTCGAGTGGGAAAAATCAACTTTTTCAAAAGTTGTAGAAAGTAGCTTTCTAACACAATTTTTTTAACGTAGTAAAAAAAAAAAAACAGTAAGAAAGATGAATCAAATGAAGCCATAGTTTTAATTAAGTAAATGCATTTGGTCATTAAGTAGTAGTTGATCAATTATGTTAATCAACTTGCAGTAGTCGTCAATGCTTCAACGATGCCAAACTATGATAAACTTTGTAATTTTATCAACCAGAAGATTTGCTCATAATGATGAATTCGTATTTGATGATCGCTCGATTACTACTTACTAATCTAATCAATTGAATGTAACTTTTATTAATTTCTTATATTGTAGCACTGGCCTTGCTCCCAATTATAAATAAGGGGTGTCAGCCATCAGGTGCGACGACACAATTTTATGATCACGTGAATAAATAAAATATTCAATCTAGCTAATGTTATCAAAACATCTCTCTCTATCTATCTACGATGAGTGATCATTAAAGTCCTATAAGTTAGATAAATAAAAAGCCAAATTCTTTAATGTAAAAATAATTAAAGTATATATCACTAAAGTTAAAATGAAATATAATAGCGCAAAATTTAACATATCATATGTCGTCATGGCCTTTCTTGGATGGTTGAATATGCATATGGACTTCATCATATATAACATTAACATAAAAAATAAATAAATTTCACTTTGAAGAAGATTTTAAAAACTTGAGTTTAGCTTATAACAAATTTTAGTAAAAATTGCTTTCAATAATGCAGAGATTTCAACTTGCATGGGAAGTGGGCACTTAAGAATTTGTAATTAAATATAGTACTTAAAAATAATAATAAATTTAAAATGTCATTATATATTATTTATCACTCTCTCTCTCTCTCTATGCAATGTCAATTTTGTGATTAGTGATCATTGTCTTCTAAAAAAATCAATAAAATGTTAATTTTTTATTTGTAATAGCAATTAATGTACACTACTAGAAAGTTGAATTTTTTGCACCAGTTGCTAGGAGTGGTTTTAGAACCGCTTCCAAAAATCTCTTTTAGCACCGGTTTTAACCGATGCAAATAACTCCTCATTTACCCCCGCTAAACTCCGCCAGTTGCCCTAATTC
The DNA here is from genome assembly GCA_016618105.1 of Dendrobium huoshanense. Classification (NCBI taxonomy): domain Eukaryota; kingdom Viridiplantae; phylum Streptophyta; class Magnoliopsida; order Asparagales; family Orchidaceae; genus Dendrobium; species Dendrobium huoshanense. The sequence continues at coordinate 68,270,318 of CM028344.1, read as the reverse complement.
TCAATATATGCCCTCGAACTAAACCGGTGGAAATTAGTAGCGGTTTTAACTGCTACTACAGTCGCAGAATTGTACCGGTTAAAACAGTCACCTTACTGGATATCATTTTTTTTTTTGCATTATTTGTGGCGGTTATAACTGGCACTATTTTGAAGATTTGCACCGGTTATAACCGCTGCTAAAGTCAGTATTTCTACCCCGCCGGTCCTTGAACCGCTGCGGAATATCATTGCATCGTATTGCAATTACAACGGATATGTAGCGGTTTTAGAACCGCTGGAAGAAAAATAGTAGGGGTTAAAACCGTTGGGATAGGTCAAAAATAGTGCTGCAGTAGCCCCATTTTTTGGTAGTGATAATAATTACTAAAGCTAAAATAAAATAAAAAAAATTCCCTTCATCAATGACTCAACTGCTCAGCACAAAAACATCTTGAATGTTAGATGAGATACTGTATTTGCCTTCATAAATTTCTCCTAATTTATCATTGTAAAGCTTACTATTTTCTAATAGGTCTTACTCAATAAATAGAGCAAATGATTTCTCTTTTGCATAAATGAGCATAGTGTTGTAATCATTCTCTTAAATTTCATTCCAAGCCATAAGTCCACCTTTAATCATGAACTTTCAAATTAGGCTAAGATTGAATGCTAAAGTCTTGAAACCTATGGATTGACAGCCAAACAACCCATTAGAATATAAATCTAGGCTTAGCGATAAAGTTATTCATCTAAGTTATCATATATAAATACGATAAGAAATTGAAGGATTTAAACACATACCACTTTATATCATATTATTTACATATATAATTCTGATCAAAACTTTAATATTTCTTGCCTACCACATATAGATAATTTTAATATCAAATATATCACTTTATATTTCTTTCCTACCGCCCATACCGATAAATTATTCTGTGCGAAGGCTGAACGCAGAACGGCATCCAGAGACCAATCAGAATGTGCCACATCAGCGATTCTGAGCCGTGGTACCGAGTGCAGGGTGATGTGCCACATTCTGATTTATTTCCATCCGCACATAATAATTAATCTATCCATGCCACCCTATAAATTTTAATATTTCATTTCTTGCACCCATAAATGGATGGTAAATATGAAATATGAAAGTTTTAGATGTTATATATTTAAATAGTATAATATAAAGTCATATGTATATAAATCACCCCAAACAATATGTATATTTTATAAGAAGTATAAGAAACAAACTTTATCTTATTATTCATAATGATATTATTTTATAGTAAAAAATAATTATCTTATATTTTCAACAATTCATAAAATAATCATCTATATTGTGCTCTTGCAATTAAAGTATTTGATAAAGTCTTAATGCAATTTTTTTTTTTTTTTCCAAGATAGGGGACCTCAAGTGGCTTCCTTCAATTGGTAAGTCATACTGTCAAATAACTATTAGCATTCCAGCTAGCTTCCAAGTATTATGACAAGTATGTAGGTTTGGGCGGCAAGCGAGAGCCCAGCGTTGGAGACATTTCGCTATCACTCCTATCAGTATATCAAATTATTGGTCTTACTAATTAGCTTATTAGACTTCTTAATTAATTATTAATGAGGGCCATAGGTTGATAAAAAAAAAATATTCCTTTATTTTTTTCCTTTCTAATGTACATTATTGATATGCTTGTTGTTCATTTAATATTTGATATATCACCAAAAAATTATCTTGATTAGGCACAAATCTCGATCTAAATTTAAGTTAGAAATATCCAAAATTAAATTTGTAGACGTCTAAACTCCAATTTCAGCAAACTTATAGTCGAATTGAACATCTTAAAAAGACGAACCAACGAAACCAAATTAGATCTAATATGAGCCCAAATGGGTCCAAATTGAGAGCCCGAAACACATTTTAGAAGGTTCAAAGCATAAATTTGATAACCAAATGATATTCAAATGTGACATGCTTATAGTCTAATCAAGAGAATCGATGAGACAAATACAACGAGCCTAAGATCGTCAAATTCTGAAATCATTGAGACACATAAATGATCGATAAACAATCTATGATCAAGGGAATTAATATCAGTTGTCCATCAAAAAGACTCTCAACATGTCCTTAATATTCTCCCAATTTACTAGACATGCCACTCCCAGAGAATTATAAATAGATCCCTAATTCTTCATTGAAGGGTGAACAAGCAAGAGAAACAAGAGAATAGAGGACGAGAAATTCAAGAACTCCCTTGCCACCAGATTTCTCCTCCTCGACCACAGCCTGACAATCGATCGTTGTCAGACTTTCGCTCGGCCACCTACCGTCGTCAGACTTCCTCCCGACCACCGACCATTAATGAACTTTCATCCGACCACTGACTGTTGCCAAACTTCTACTCAAACATCAACCCTTGTTGGATGTCTACTTGATAGTTGTCGGACTTCCACTCTACCACCGTCGCACTTCTGCCCAACTACCGTCATCCACACAAAGTTCAAACCACTTCCTAGACTTTTGTAATCTTACCATTCTCAAGTTTAGGGATAATCTTTATAATCTATCCAAATACTAGTAGAATCATTTCAACTGGGAGTAACTCCATAGTTTTTCCCCATTTTCAAGATTTTTCACGTAAAAATCTTGGTGTTTCTAATTTCTTTATTTGTATGTTGGGTATTTATGCAATGCTAAGATGAAAGAATTTCCTACTTTAGCTATGTGAATATTTTAGCCCATGATAGTTTAGCACCATCTATGATAATACAATCTCATTATTATAAGTACAACTGAATCATTTATAATGGTCAATAGGTGTAGTAATCGTAATATTAGAGTCTCCCGCTCTAACTGACACCAATACAAGAATCAATCTATGAGTAAGGGATATCTGACATCTACCTCTTTTTATTCCGATCAGCGAAACCCTGTGGGAGAAGGGACTTTGGAACCCTCCCTAGAAGATCACATACAAAAAATGGAAGAATCTTAAAATGAGATACTTCAACTTCTATGAGGAACCGGACAATAAATATTAGCATAACAAGAGGAGATTCATCTCCATCAATATCCGTCATTAGCTGGGGACGTCTAACCAAAACACCTTCAAGCAATATCTCCTTTTTCTCAATCAATTATTTATCCCCTATTACAGCAAGACAATGAGCTCGTTGACACAACGAATTCTACACATCTCTCTCTCTCTCTCTCTCTCTCTCTCTCTCTCTCTCTCTCTCTCTCTCTCTCTCTCTCTCTCTCTCTCGCTCTCTCTCTCTCTCATAGGATGACCAACCAACATTTCTCAAGTCACTATCGAGTGACCAGTGTGGCCAACCTTGCATTGATGAAATCTTGCATAACACTCTACGAGATGAACTGCGACGATTGATCGGGGAAGGGTTCTCTTTAAGAGGTGGAAGGAAATCCCTTCATCCTCAGGATCTTCAAAAAAAATATCTCCTCTGACTGAAGACATCATTAAAAACTCAGTTCTTATAGGCTTTTAGTTGCCAAACATAGATGTTTATGATGGATCTTTCTATTATTATGATCATATTGATCACTAAAGAACCATTATGCATATCTAGTGAACCTCTAATGCACTTATCTACTAGTTATTTCCTACTACTTTTAAAGGAAAAGCTCACACATGATTTTATTCACTTCCAGTCAGGACTATTCCAATGTTCGTCAAGTTAGCCAAGCTATTTATTGAGCAATTCATTGCAAACCAAAGAATTATTAAAGAATTTTTCCACCTCTATCGGATTCACTAAAATGAATGAGAGTCACTTAAAGAATACTTTTAAATATTCTCCATTGAGACTCAATAAATTCCAAGGGTAGATCCCGAGTTGTTAAGATGAGTTTTTCGTTGAGGGCTTCATTATGGTCACTTTTGCTTAGCACTTATTCGAGACACATTTCATTCATACATTGATTTAATCCATCATATAGAGTCATAAATATCAATAGATGAAGCTATCAGTGCTCACAAGAAGCAATTTGGGCAAACTACCGAAAAGCGCAAAATATGCCTATGATGGAAAACTTATCCTTACAACGAAAGAAGCAATGGTACAATAACCTACCTCCTCAACCTCCACTACCAAAACTCCAATAGGGGAAATCTCATATAACCTTTGCTTTGGTACATAAGAAGTCATGTAGTCATTATTGGAGTCCCAAGCCAAAGAGTTTAAACTTTTGAATTTAATAATAGTGAGGACAAGCTCAGAAATAATTATATCTCCTTCCAAAAACAAGAGATGTGGTATTACTCAAAATTGTTGCATACCACCAAAGAATTACCAATCACTATAATCAGAGGGTGAAACATTGATGTATCTCAATTAGAGATTTAGTTTTGCGTAGAATTCAGGCGGCACGAAAGGGTTCCCAACACAATAAACTCTCTCCCATTTGGGAAAGTCCTTATTTGGTGGCAGTCATGGTCAAGCCCAAAACTTTCAAGTTAAATGATGATGATGGAAAGATGCGTCCTTGAACTTGGAATATTAGAAATCCTCGCAAGTATTATCAGTAGATGATGATAATACTACTTATCTTATGTCATATATTCCCTCTAAATTGAGTGACATATAAATCATGTATCTATGTACCTCTTCTATGTTGAGTGTCGTGTAACTCTTATATCCCTAAGTTGTATCAAAGAACTATTGTATTATCTTATATAATAGTGGTATGATGTTTTCTCCATACTGGTATTATCTTCTTCTTCAAAAAGATCATAGCTGTAATCTCAAACAAATAACGAAATCTATTTTTTTCCATGATTCAAGAAACACAATTTTTATTATATCTCAATCAATTGATGATCAATCCCAAGGAGATTTGATCTGACATCTTCTATACATGTTAATGTCATCAAATAATACTTTGGTTAATAACCTCGAATAAGTCAAACATACTGGGAGGATGTCTATCATATTTATTCAAGTCGAGTGAGTTAACTGAAATATTTTTCACAATCTAACTTGAACTAAAATAAAAACTATCAAACAAATTTTATATATAGAATGGGCATTAATAACACTTAGTTACATAACAAAATATCACATACACTATATAAGAACATAAAATTTTGATATATATAGTAATCATTAATAATGATAAAGTAATACAACTAGTTGTTAAAACAAGCACTAGAGAATCTAAACATTTTGGTCCTTGCTAGTAAAAACTTTCTTTAGCTCACTTTTAATATCATCCTTGCTAGAATATGAAGGGGAATCATCGGATGTTTGGATGAATGACAACCCTTCAACTTCAACTCCTATTTTATATTGTACCGAATGAACTCCTTTCAGAAAGTTTCAGATAAAGCCTTCTTTAATGTACTGTCCCTCCAAGTCTTCAATTCTATGACATATATGTGATCGTGAGCCTCATGAATATGTTCTTGAATTATACTCTTGAAGGCTACTGACTTATAAAAAACTTCAATGGCTTTTGGAGATAACAAATTTGATCTATAATAGCTTGGCCTTCGACAAAACAATTTTTTTCTCAAATAAAAGACTCTAAAATATCTTATTTTCATGTTTAAGGGCTGCTATCTTCTCTACAAGGGTTTGCTGATCCTTCACATGTTGATTGATAGTCATTTGTTCATCCACCAGTTTAATGTGCATTCGATCCATTTTCTGATTATGCGAAGAAGCAGAAGTTATCTTAGTAGCTAATTCAACTCTGCATTCGACTAAGTATTTTTCTATTACCTTCATCTCTTTGATCTTCCCATCATATTTTTGTTATACTCTCATTGAAGATATTTGACCCTAACAAATATATTTTTCCAATCATTCAAGGCCTGAGTTAGCTCAACTTCAAGATCTATACGTCATAGTAACTGAAAGAATAAGATGTATACAATAGCTACTCACCAAGTCATCAGCTCATCGATATCAGATACACTGGTGATTTAACAAATATTCTAGAATATGTAACTTGGAAGGAAAATAATATTTGTGACTATTATCAATACTTGCTATAGTTTCATCCACCTTATTCTTCTTGGACAATGTTTATAGATCATCATTATTTACTGAATGTTTAGGGGAAACTTTTAAAGTTTGGGTGGATATTTTTTGAACTTTTGATAACTTTTTTAACATGATCGCATGAGACATCCCAGCCTTAATAGATAATCCAACTTTGAACATATATTCTTTCTCTACATATTTGCCAAGATAACATACCTTATCGAGAAGATTGCTAACATCAGGAATGTTGAGCATCCTCAATATATCTTTTGCTCCAGTATAAAGGGGACTAGGCAGATCCTTCAACTTTTCTTATTTTTCTAAAAGATTATGATAATTCTTCATAAAGAAGAATATGTTGGCATAGCTCTTTGATGGGTCTCGAGTATGAATATCTAACCATTTTGATATAAATATGATGTGATCATGTATGTCACAAGTCAACCCATCTAAGAGAAGCATTATGGTGTCAACACTACTCCTCGATCTCTAAAAAATACAATCAATCTCATTTTAATCGACGTGGATATATATAAAAATTGGGATAAACTCACTCCATATATCGTTGAAATATCAACTAACTCTAGAGGAGGTAAAAATCATAGCCCCACTAGCAAACTGATCTCATAAATACTCATATATTCTAAAGGAGGAAAATTTGCCCAATCAGATTTTTCTGACACCTTCATTGCAAGATTAGCAGAGAAACAAATTTTTTTCAGAATATAATAAGAGAATCACTAGTAATTATGGATATCACATCATCATTCTTTTCCACCTTATGGGTTCTCTTCATACCATCATTTTGAACTATTGATCATTGAGCTCCTTTGGTAACTAAAATTTTAAGGGATGAAGGATCACACATTTGAACTTCTGCATAAAAGAGGGACATTTAAATTAGATAGGGGAAGACGCCTATCAAATACATTGGAATGCCTTTAAAGTAAAAAAAAAATGAGAGATAAGGACATTTTTGCATTTAAAATTATCTTGATCAAGCACGAAATTGCCTAGAAATTATAATTTTATATTTAAAATTTTTGAAATGCTCCGACACATATTTTTAGACTCCGCAGGCTTTGATATCCAAGAATAGGTGGACAATTAATATATCATAAAAAAATTAACTTGATCAAGTATGCATCTCAATGCAAATTTAAGTTGAAAACTTCTGAAATTAAATTCGGAGCCATCTGAACTTTGATTTCAACAGACTTATAGTTGAATTTAACATCTTAAAAAAAAAACCCAACAACACCAAATTCGATCCAATATGAGCCCAAATGGGTTCAAATCAAGAGCCTGAATTAGATTTATAAAGTTCAAAGCATAAATTGGATAATCAAATGATATTCAAATGTGAAATGCTTATAGTCTAATCGAGCAACTCAATTGGACAAGTCCAACGAGCCTAAGATCGTCAAATTATAATATCATTAAGATACTCAAATGTTCAATAAATAATCTATGATCAAGGGAATAGATATCAGACGTCCATAAAAAACATCCCAATGTACCATTAATATTCTCCCTATTTACTAGTCATGTCACTCCCAAAAAATTATAAATAGACTCTTCATTCTTCATTGAAGGGGGAGCAAGCAAGAGAAAAAAGACAATAGATGAATAGGAATTTGGGAGCTCTCTTGTCACCAGATTTCTCCTCCTCGATCGCAACCCCGCCATCGACCATCAATGGACTTCAGCCCGACCACCTATCGTCATCATAGGACTTTCACCTGGTCACCGATCGTTGTCAAACTTTTGCCCTGCCATTGACCGTTTCCAGACTTCTACTTGTTCATCGACCCTTGCCTGACTTCTGCCCGATAGTTATCAGACTTCTGCTCTACCACTATTGGACATCTGCTCAACTGTTGTCATCCACACGAAGTTCAACCTACTTCATGATTTTTAAATATGACCTTCCTCAAGTTTAGAGACAGTCTTTGTAAACTATCAATGTATTAGTGGAATCATTTCAACTGAGCGTGACCCCTTAGTTTTTTCCTTTTCTAAGGTTTTTCACATAATCCTGGTGTTTCTAATTCCTCTGTTTGTGTACTAAGTATCTGTACAACACTAAGCCTAAAGACTTCCCTACTTAACTATTGCGAATATTCTAGCCCAAAACAATATTAATGATTTATTTTTAAAATAATTTTTGTCATAATATTCATATAAAAAAATAATCATGGTGATTTTTAAAATTGTTAATGTGCTTTAAAATAAGTGTAATATATAAATAATATACATTGCACTTATCTCAAAGTAAGGCTTCATTTGGCCGTTGGGGCAGCTTATGCTTTTTTATTATTGCTTTTAAAAGTTAATTTTAAACCACAGTTTTAAATATGATTTCAAAAAAAAAAAATTAATGATAAAATTTTAAAAAAGTTGTGTGAAAGCTATCTTTCAAACATATATTATTTTTTATAGCTAACAAAAAACAGTTAAAAAGCTCCCCAAAATAAAGTCAAGATATAATTTTTTTCTGATAAAAATGATCCAAATTTAATTGATTTTTTAGGCGAAAGTAATTTGTTACTATTTCAAAGGGTCTTAATTTCTAATGCATTTGAAGTTGTTTTGGCTGTATTGTTATTAATTATGTGCATATATACATTAATAATTTATATAAATTAAGCATTGGTTGATTTAAAGATTAGGGTTTTGTAGCAATTCCAGATGGGTCAATTTTTTTGTTATATTCAACAACAAAAAAATGTAATGATCATGATATGAAGGATTAATAAAAAAGAATATAATTTATATTGAAATAAATTTAAAAATAATAAATTTATTTGGGATATATTTAATAAATTTTAATTTTATTATAATATAAATTATATTAGAATATTCTTATATAATTATTTCTCATTAATATCTTTATTCCTAATGTGTTATCTTAGTAAACAAAAAATTTGTGCTAATATGAAATAATTTATGGAAAATATTTAGCTCGTATATATGCTTAAATTTTTTGTCAAACTAAATTTTAAATTACTGAATTATTTTAAGATTAATATAATATAATTTTCATTGATTATTAATAAAATACAATAATTTCAAAACAATTTAAATAATTTTAACATATATTTTGATTCAATTTGGCCAAAATTATTTTGACTTGCTTTTTTCTCGCATTTTACCCTACTTTTCATTAATTTAGAATGTTTGTTTAACTTTAATCAATTCTTTTGAACATAAATCTTAAAAAGCTTGAATGTTATTTATATTGTTACATATGTGAAATATGTGGCTGATAATAAATCTCAATCATGTGACTGACATTCATTTCTTGTTTTGTTTACGTGTTCGGTTCTATATGTTCGCATCCTTGTTTGTTGTATTTTGGCTATACTCGTTCTCTCCTTTTTATCCCCCTTCAAGCTGAGGGTTTGCGGAAACCCTGAGCTTGCCTCTGAGGAAATGGTATCTCGAAGTGGAGAGAGGCTTCGTCAAGATGTCAGCGAGCTGATCCCGTGTGCTGATCTTCTGAACTCGAATGATATTCGAGTGTATCTGGTGTCATATGAAGTGATGATCTATTTCTACGTGTTTTGTCCTTGCATGAAATACGGGGTTATTGGCTAAGGCGATGGTTGAAGTATTATCGTAGTAAAGGTCTGTAGGATGAAAAACTTGTATTTTGAAGTCTTGAAGCAGTTTTCTTAGCCAAATAATGTAGGTAATAGTTGCCGCCAGAGCTCTGTATTCTGCTTATGTTGATGATTTGGCCACAGTATGCTGTTTCTTTACTGTCCACAAAATCAGTGTGATTCCGAGAAATGAACAATATCCTGAGGTAGATCTTCTCGTTTCTATATCTCCTACCCAATCTGCGTCTGAGTATGTTGAGAGATCTAGCGGTCCATGTGAGATGGGAAGACCGAAGTTTTCTATTCCTTTGATGTATATGAGTAATCTTTGAGTAGATATGCATGAAGTGGTTGTGGATCATGCATGTGTTGACAAAGTAGATTGACATGAAATGCTATGCATGCCAGGTATGGTTATGATCAAGTATTGTAGAGATCTTGTTATTTGTCTGTATGTATCTGGGTCTGTGAGAATAGGATCATTTGGTATATGTTGTGGTGGTTTAGTGCATGATGGATTAGATAGAGGTTTGCATGCATGCATACCGGTGGTTTGAAGTAGAGATTTTCCATATTGTGTTTGAGATAGAAAAATGAAATTTTTGTATGTGAGTATTTGTATGCCAAGAAAATTGTTTGCCCTACCTAAATGCTTCATGGAAAATGTGTTTTGTAGTTTCAATATGATGCTAGATATGAGTTCTGGGTCATTACCCGTGAGTAATATGTCGTCTACATAAGTTAATATGTATAACTGGGAGTCGTTTTGTGAGAATATCATAAGGGACGGATTTGCTTTACTTGGTTGAAATCCAAGTTGTTGTAAGCAAGTTGAGAACGTGCTGAACCATTGTCTTGATGCTTGTTTTAGCCCATATATTGCTTTATGAAGCCGACAAACATGTTCCAAACTTTTTTTGTCTTCATATCCTGGCGGTTGTCTCATGTATATTGTGTCTGTCAATCTTCCATGTTGGAAGGCATTAGTCACATCGAGTTGTTGTACCTCCTATTTTTTTTATTGAATGCAATAGTGAGGAGCATCTGATTGTTGGGAATTTTGCTACTTGACTAAATGTTTCCAGATAGTTTATTCCATATTGTTGCCATTTGCCCTAAGCCACCAGTCTTGCCTTGTACCTTGCAATAGAGCCATCTGAATGGAATTTCATTTTGTAAGTCCATTTACATCCCAATACTAGAGTATTTGGTGGTGGTGGTACTAGTGACCATGTTTGTTGTTGCAGAAGTGCCATAAACTATGTCTCCATAGCTTGTCTCAAATGTGAATGTTTTGCTGCTTCTTTATATGTAATTGGGTCTTGATTTGGAGAGTTTTGATGTAACAGGTGGAGGATGGTTTTGGGTTTGAGTGATCCCATTTTGAGTCTTGTTATCATTGGGTGTGTGTGTGTGTGTGTATTGGTGGTGGTATGGGTGTTTGTGTTGTGGAGTTAATTGGTTGGGATGTATTTTGTGTGAGCTGGGTTGTGGAATGTGTTGGTTGAAGTGTAGTTTGTGCTGATTGAGGTGCTATTGATGGTGGGATGACTATCTAGGATGTATTTGTAGTGTATTGTGTTATGGGTGTGAGGAAATAGGGATTATTGAGAACAATGGAGGTGACTGATGTGAGGTTAGGCTGAGACATTTTGGTAAACAGGAATATATTTTCATGGAATGTGACATGTCTTGATATGGTTATTTGGTTTGTATGAGGATTCAGACATTTGTATCCTTTATGGGATGATGAGTATCCTAAAAAAATACGTGATGTGGCTTTGGGGGCTAATTTGTGTCAGTTTTGTGGTGGTATCCATGGGAAACATTCACATCCAAATGTTCTTAATATGGAGTAGTATGGGGACTTGTGGTATAGCAGCTGGTATGGAGATTTTTTGTGGGTGTTCTGAGATGACATTCTGTTGATCAAGTATGATACCGTGAGAACTGCATCAGACCAGTATATGTATGGAACTGATGCCGTATTGATCAATGATCTTGTTGTTTCTATCAGATGTCTATGTTTCCTCTCAACTGAGCCATTATGTTCAAGCGTATATATGCATGAGATCTGATGTATGATGCCTTGCTTTTGTAGGTAATTTTGTAGTGTTCTGTTTACATACTTTGATCCTCCATAATATCTAAATTTTTTTACTTTTTGAGGTATTTGTTTTTTTATCATTGTATGAAACACGATGAAGGTTTCTACCACCTCAGATTTTGATTTTAAAGGAAAGACCCATGTGAACCGAGAATGATCATCTATTAAAAGAAGGTAATATTGATATCATTGATATGATGTAATTGAGGCAGGACCCCATACATTTGAATGTAGTAGTTTTAAAGGAACTTGTGAGCGGGAAAAAGAAACAGAAAATTGTAGCATGTGGCTTTTAGCCATTTTACATGCTGTACAGGTATTGGGAGGTTTTGACATTTTGAGAGTGTGTTTGTATTGGATATAATGGTCATGGTTCTTACGTTGGGGTGTCCAAGTCTGTTATGCCATGTAGCAGGGGGTTGATGAACGGCTGTAAGTGTTGGTCTGAGCATGGATGATATGGTGGATATCGAGTAGAGTCCATTACGACTTGGACCCTGAAGCAGAATTTGATTTATCTCGATGACATTGACAGTAAAGCCAAATTCATTAAATGTGATAGTAATGTTGTTTTCTTTGGTTAAGTGGTGAATTGAAAGAAATTTGTGGGAAAGTTGGGGAATATGGAGGATTTGAGATAATAGCAACTTACGATTGGGGGTTGGTAGTAGGCCTATGCTGGTATGAGCGATAGGAATTGTACTGTCATCACCAATTTGTATATTGTCTGCACCTTTGTATGGTATGGGATCTCCAAATGTGAGATTGTTGATATCATTTGTCAGGTGAGCAATTGCACCGGAGTCCAGATACCAATCTGGATTTTGGTTTTCATTCATGACAGTGAGAGCTGTGTTGCCTTTTGGTGGTGGGGCAACATAATTGTTGTTGTATCCATGCCAACATTTGTTAGCTGAGTGACCCTTCTTGTTGCATATTTGGCATTGGTGTATGGGTTGATTGTTGATTCTAGTGTTCTGGTAGTTATGTCTACCTCTTCCTCTTCTTCTCCTTCCTCTATTAGTATATAATGTTGTATTTTGATCTGAAAAACTGAGTTGCTTTGCTGCTTCTGCTTGAGATTAATATCTTCACTAATTACAAAGGCATATAAGCCATCAAGATTTATTGGTTGTACCATTGTACATATGGTGCTTTTGAATGATTGGTATGCTGAAGGTAAGACATTCAATGTGTATAAAATTACATCTTCTTTATCAATTGTAGCTCCTGATGCTGCAATTTTGTACACCAGTGTTTGACCCCGTTCTCTCCTTTTTAGTTATCATTACTAATAAATCAAAAATTTTCTGGTTGTGTTAGGGAGGGAAAAAATGTATATTACTATCAAGATAGCTCGCGAGGGAAGTGGACACAAAAATTTCTTCTGTGCCTGCCTAAGACATTGAACCATAACTATTTCAGCCATAAAATATATATTAGAAGAATCAAAAATTGCCACAAAATTGGACTTGAGGAGACTCGGGATGTCAAGCGACATTGTCATCCTGTTCTTTGCTCATGTTGCTTTCTTTCCTTGGCCAGATGGACCCGGGATGTCGAGCGGGAGCTAGGGCATATGCACGGGCATGAGAGGAGAGGGAGATTTTGAAAGTTCGTTAGGGATGTTAAGCCCTTATAAACTAGCCCAAGGCTAATCAAGAAAGGGGGGGGGGGGGTGAATTGGCATTTTTAAAAATTTCTAAAAAAAAATCACAATCTTAAAACAAACCAATAATCACAACACAAAAAATCAAAGTGCAAAAATTTAATACGAAAAAGCAGTAAGAAAGAACATACATAAATTTATAGTGGTTTGGTCAACTTGACCTACGTCCACTCTCATGAGCCTCTCATCCGAGTATTACACTAAACTCATTGACTCTCATTTTTCTTCCACAGCAGGAAGAGAAGCCTATACAAACCTCCTTTCCACCAGCATCAGTGAGGCAGAGAACCCAATTCATTTTGCTTCCTTCTGAAGCAGGCAGAGAACCCGACTCATTTTGCTTCCTCCTGAAGCAGGCAGAGAACCTCGATCAATTGCTAAAGTAAACCTTTCTCAAACCTCCTGTAACACCCCAAGATCCGTGTAGCGAAAGGATTCATCTGATCGTTCTTTCTTTTTTTTTTTTTCTTTTCTATCAGTTTTCTCATCTGTTAATCATATCCATCCAAACAAACATATATCCAGAGCCAGAGATAATTACATTACAAAAAGAAACTACAGCGGATATTATAATTCACATATAGTACAATCAGAGAAGAGACAAAAGAGTCCAAAAGAATATCTACACTAGCCACACAGGCTACAAAAGAAAACCTACCAAAGGCTACAAAACAAAAAGCTGAACTCGGCAGAAAGATCTTCAAACTGGAGGCCTTGCACCTGAAATATTAACCACATATAATGAGCTTACAAAGCCCAGCAGGTCACCAAAGCCTACAACTGAAATCAAAGCACGGCGATGCTATCAATATGCAGGTCCATGAAATCAAATCAATCAATGGTCAATGAGTCTATGCAATACGGAAATCCATCGTCAATGAAATCAAGTCTACACAGCGGAAATCAAATCAGTAGTCAATGCAGTACGGAAATCAATAGTCAATAATCAATGCAGCGGTAAAAACATCGATAAATCAAATCCATACGACAACAATTCATTCAATCAATCAATCGAGAACCGGTACGACGAATCAATGTATCAGTATATCAATAATATCCATATGTCAATATCATATCCATATCAATGTCGATGTCGGTATCTATCAATCGGTACAATCTATATCAATATCAGTGTCAATATCTATGAATCAATACGCAGAATCCATATCAATATCGGTGCCGGTATCTATGAAGCAATCAAGTCGATAACATCAAACAGAAAAGCAATACGATAAATCCAATCGGAAAAGCAATACGATAAATCAACAGTAGCAAGTCAAATCAATGCTGAATCAATAGTATCAATGAGTCTATGAATCTATGCCGTCCATGTCCATATCAATGTCAATAATCAATAGTCAATAGTATCAATGCTCAATGATCAATCAATGAAATCAATGAATCCGTACGATAGTAAATCAATTCGATAAATTCAATCAATATCAATAAATCGATGCATATCAGAAAATCCATACAATGGTCTTACTCGACAAGCACAAACACTAGCTATGATCAACCAGATTAACTGGCTATTATCAATAGTGCTGTTGTAGAATCCATATTGCTGTTGTAGATATCCGTATTGCTGTTGTAGATATCCGCACGTTGGTTCTATCAAGAAGAGTCGTCACTCTTTTGCCCGTCGGCCGCCCGTCGGCATATAAAACTCCTTATAACTCCCAATCGTTATATCCATGATCTATGGTCTATGATTTAAAGGAAAGCCCGTCGGCCCACCATCCTGTACAGGTATCGATCAATCTTCAACCAACGTTCAACCAGGTTCCCACTTGTCTTTCAGTAACAATCAATCAATGCAATAATCGATGCAATAATCACAAATAAAGAAATCTAAGACGATCATATCAATAATTATACGCATATCAATTCAATCAATCAATTTCAACTAAATCAGAAATCGTACGAAAATCGGGCAGAGTAACGGTAGTCGGTCAAATTTACACAAAAATCTCCAAAAATCACAATTCACCAAATTAATACAGAACGTGCACAGTAACATTATAAGACTATTCTTCTACTGCTCAAACCAAATCGGACATCATAATAATTTGCAGTCAAAATAAAACCCCGCAAAACCAAAACGAACCGGACGAAATCTACCAGAAAATAATCAAAACGTGCAGAATAATCATATCTAAAGCATACCAAAAGTTATGCGGTGAAATCTTCGCCAGTACCAAACCAGGTACGAAAATCACTTACAAAAACACAAATCTGAGCACCATTTTACAAAACCTCGGAATCTTCGAAAACAGAAGTAGGGTTCAGAGTCCTTACAGCGAGACAAACACAATATCCAACAGCAACGAACGACGAAAATCGCTCCGCGGGCCTCGAAATCGAACTTTTCCCTTTGCTTTTTCGCTCTTTCTCTCTCCTCAAAATATCTGTTTTATAAAATGATTTTTCTCTCTCCTCAAAACGAGCTCATTTCCTTATATCATACATGGATCGGCCTGGCCGATCGTCTCGATCGTCCTGGACGATCAGACCAATTCTGGTCGTCCTGGCCGATACTCCAGGGCGATGATCAGGACGATTTTAGGAACAGTGCAGATCGTCCTGGACGATCTCAATATCATCCTGGACGATTCTGTCCAGAATTTGCTCCAGAAATCAGCTGTTTTCAATGCACTGATCGGCCTGAACGATCCAAACTTCGTCCTGGCCGATTCTGGGAGGAAAATCACTTTTTCAAAAGCTACAGCAAAGGAACGAGGTCTTACAATCTCCCCACCTTAGAAAAATGTCGTCCCGACATTTCCCTAACGTGTCCAGAACAAAACAAAACAAATCCAATCTATCGGAAAATCGAACAAAACTCATCAAAACAAACAATAAACTAAACTCGTACCGGTCTCACCAGCAGGCACGGAAGGAACATCTTCCATCATGGCTTGTACATTTCCAGTCTGAACAGTCGGAACAGGTCCTTGCCTAAGTTCAGAACTCGGGCAATCAGTCATTCTATGTCCATGTGCACCACATCGGAAGCATTGCCCTGTTCTTCGATAACACTGTCCCGAGTGTCTCTTTCCACAAAACGTACAAACATTAATTCTTGCTTTGCTACCTTCCCCACTTTTCTTGCTACGCCCAGATCGTTTCACTAGCTTGTCACTCACCATCTGAGCAACCATCTCAGCAAATTTATTCATATTTTCAGATGTGAGAGGGAGGTTAGCAGCAGGCTCAGACTCAATCTTTTTGCCTTTCGGATCCATTGGCCTGATCAATATAAATCATTCGGATCAAAATCGCGGAAATCAAATACGTAAAACAAAACAAATCAAATAATGCAATCATCAACTCTGGATATAATCAAATCCTTTTCACTACACTGGCTCTGATACCAATTTGTAACACCCCAAGATCCGTGTAGCGAAAGGATTCATCTGATCGTTCTTTCTTTTTTTTTTTTTCTTTTCTATCAGTTTTCTCATCTGTTAATCATATCCATCCAAACAAACATATATCCAGAGCCAGAGATAATTACATTACAAAAAGAAACTACAGCGGATATTATAATTCACATATAGTACAATCAGAGAAGAGACAAAAGAGTCCAAAAGAATATCTACACTAGCCACACAGGCTACAAAAGAAAACCTACCAAAGGCTACAAAACAAAAAGCTGAACTCGGCAGAAAGATCTTCAAACTGGAGGCCTTGCACCTGAAATATTAACCACATATAATGAGCTTACAAAGCCCAGCAGGTCACCAAAGCCTACAACTGAAATCAAAGCACGGCGATGCTATCAATATGCAGGTCCATGAAATCAAATCAATCAATGGTCAATGAGTCTATGCAATACGGAAATCCATCGTCAATGAAATCAAGTCTACACAGCGGAAATCAAATCAGTAGTCAATGCAGTACGGAAATCAATAGTCAATAATCAATGCAGCGGTAAAAACATCGATAAATCAAATCCATACGACAACAATTCATTCAATCAATCAATCGAGAACCGGTACGACGAATCAATGTATCAGTATATCAATAATATCCATATGTCAATATCATATCCATATCAATGTCGATGTCGGTATCTATCAATCGGTACAATCTATATCAATATCAGTGTCAATATCTATGAATCAATACGCAGAATCCATATCAATATCGGTGCCGGTATCTATGAAGCAATCAAGTCGATAACATCAAACAGAAAAGCAATACGATAAATCCAATCGGAAAAGCAATACGATAAATCAACAGTAGCAAGTCAAATCAATGTTGAATCAATAGTATCAATGAGTCTATGAATCTATGCCGTCCATGTCCATATCAATGTCAATAATCAATAGTCAATAGTATCAATGCTCAATGATCAATCAATGAAATCAATGAATCCGTACGATAGTAAATCAATTCGATAAATTCAATCAATATCAATAAATCGATGCATATCAGAAAATCCATACAATGGTCTTACTCGACAAGCACAAACACTAGCTATGATCAACCAGATTAACTGGCTATTATCAATAGTGCTGTTGTAGAATCCATATTGCTGTTGTAGATATCCGTATTGCTGTTGTAGATATCTGCACGTTGGTTCTATCAAGAAGAGTCGTCACTCTTTTGCCCGTCGGCCGCCCGTCGGCATATAAAACTCATTATAACTCCCAATCGTTATATCCATGATCTATGGTCTATGATTTAAAGGAAAGCCCGTCGGCCCACCATCCTGTACAGGTATCGATCAATCTTCAACCAACGTTCAACCAGGTTCCCACTTGTCTTTCAGTAACAATCAATCAATGCAATAATCGATGCAATAATCACAAATAAAGAAATCTAAGACGATCATATCAATAATTATACGCATATCAATTCAATCAATCAATTTCAACCAAATCAGAAATCGTACGAAAATCGGGCAGAGTAACGGTAGTCGGTCAAATTTACACAAAAATCTCCAAAAATCACAATTCACCAAATTAATACAGAACGTGCACAGTAACATTATAAGACTATTCTTCTACTGCTCAAACCAAATCGGACATCATAATAATTTGCAGTCAAAATAAAACCCCGCAAAACCAAAACGAACCGGACGAAATCTACCAGAAAATAATCAAAACGTGCAGAATAATCATATCTAAAGCATACCAAAAGTTATGCGGTGAAATCTTCGCCAGTACCAAACCAGGTACGAAAATCACTTACAAAAACACAAATCTGAGCACTATTTTACAAAACCTCGAAATCTTCGAAAACAGAAGTAGGGTTCGGAGTCCTTACAGCGAGACAAACACAATATCCAACAGCAACGAACGACGAAAATCGCTCCGCGGGCCTCGAAATCGAACTTTTCCCTTTGCTTTTTCGCTCTTTCTCTCTCCTCAAAATATCTGTTTTATAAAATGATTTTTCTCTCTCCTCAAAACGAGCTCATTTCCTTATATCATACATGGATCGGCCTGGCCGATCGTCTCGATCGTCCTGGACGATCAGACCAATTCTGGTCGTCCTGGTCGATACTCCAGGGCGATGATCAGGACGATTTTAGGAACAGTGCAGATCGTCCTGGACGATCTCAATATCGTCCTGGACGATTCTGTCCAGAATTTGCTCCAGAAATCAGCTGTTTTCAATGCACTGATCGGCCTGGACGATCCAAACTTCGTCCTGGCCGATTCTGGGAGGAAAATCACTTTTTCAAAAGCTACAGCAAAGGAACGAGGTCTTACACCTCCAAGGAACAAGGGATGATGACCGAAGAAGACTCAGATTATTGCTTGGAGCAACCTTTATAAAATCCCTCACAAACTCCCCCTCATAAGATCCTCTCTCTCTCCCTTACTCTCCCTCTCCTCTTGACTTTCTCAGGTCAAGACAACAGTAACATATATAATCTTGGATAAATAAGATGTCTTATATATAAGAGCTCCAAAAATTGCTCTTAATTGAAACAATCCGACTTAATCATTCATGACGATATACACGATCAGTATAAATTCAACTCAAGCATCCATGACGATCTAGAAGAGTCTGGATGATTAAGGGACTTATTTGTTCTGATCGTCCAAGACGATAGGACATCGTCCTGTACGATTAGTTCAAAATCATTGAGTATCATCCAGAACATTGCCTTGATTACATGTCTGGATGATGGAAAGCTAAACTGATCGTCCATGACGATTTCACGATCGTCCCAGATGATTAGTTCAAAACGTCAAATATCATCCAGAATATCACCCTAATTGTATGTTTAGACGATGGAAAAATAATTGATCATCCAGAACGATTTGGGATCATCCCAGACGATTAGTGCAATATAATATACATCATCCAGAACATCATTCTAGTCATCCAGGAAAAAACCAATGCTTGTTTAACTGATCATCTAGGATAATATGATTGAGCAATCAAACCTTAATTGCTTTTCTTAATTACCAAACTAATTTAGGCATAATTGTACTGCATCGTCTAAGACGATGTCTAAAAATAAAACATGCCTAAAAGGATCTAGCGGTTGATTCTTTTTTATTTGAGCATATCGTCCAGGACGATGATAATATCGTCTAGGACTATTTGCTTAATTGCGGCTACCTTAACCAGGATGCCCTAATTAGGGTTTCTATTTTTAACTGATCATCCATGACGATTTGAGATCATCTTGGATTATGTCATTAAAAATATAAAACTCTAAAAACAGATATAATTTTTTCCTGAGTGTGTGTGTACAAGTTACTTAGCATTAGGACCCACTTTATTATAATTGACTCAATAAATAATAAAAAATACTCGACGACAGTTTACAGACTAACTCAATCATAATCTATCCAATTTTGAGCTGGCTAGATTTACAGTTTGATCTTGTGGAGCTAAAACGTTAGTATGCAAGGTAGTCGTAGAAAAATAGAAGTATCACAAATTTTAGTGATTTTAAAATTGTGAACATTTTCAAACGGTTTGCAAACCGCTTAAATAAAAAGAGTTGTGAATATTCAAGTTTTTTATAATATTTTAGCAACGGTGAAAACCACTGCTATACCAATCTATAGCGGCGATTTTAAAACCACCACTAATTAATGATGCGAAAATCTCATGTTTTTGTTGTGGATTTGCCAATTTGCATCTTTAAGAAAATTCTATTTAAATGTAATTATTTCTAAATTAATTTATTCTCAATATCTTTTGATTGAGCTTACATGAAAAGAAGACAATTAGAATAAACTATATTTAATTCATTTGTGCTCAATGGTTTAGGATAAACTACTTATATTGTATGCACAAAGATAGATTTTGTTTGATATAATTGTATTGATGTAGTGGTTTAGTTGTATTTTATGAGATAAACTATGAGGCTCCCACATTAAAATATGAGTTGTCTTATAAATCAATAATTGAAAAAGGGGGGTTAATTTTGATTTTACGTAAGGTTATAAGTTGGCGTATATTGTATCAATTTCCTTATCTAAAGGAAAATGATAAGATCTGCTTAAAATTAATATTCTAAAAAGAATATTTGGCAAAGACTTGTCTGCAAGCAATATTCTGTTTTTCTTCACATAGATGGAAGTATATATTTAAATATGTAATTTTGTTATTTACAATGGACTGAATTGCAAAGTTCGGGTGGTTTGGATTAGTTGCGTGGAGAATTTGGCAAAGTACCAGTGCCGAAGAGGGCGGCAGCAGAAGCGGCCATCTGATATCAAATCAAACGAAGAAAGGTAAGTTGTCCGATCAGTCACAGGTCCTTTTCACGTATATATTCACATGTTCTTCCTCCAAGAAGATAGATCTATTGCTATTTATGTTAAATTTTATTATAAAAAAATATATTCTCAAATGAATGATTAACGGTCAATTTTGGCATCATTATTGTGTTTTATAAAGTTGATTGTAAATTTATTACAAATAAAATTACATCGCTATGTATTATCATTGCAGAATTTTGAACTTGTTGGATTATCGAGCTCGAGTTCGAGATCAGGTGATGTTTAACTTGATTACTCGAATAGCGGCTCATCTACGTGTGCGAAGGTGGATCGAAGAAGCCATGGCCAAGCTGGATCGTGAAAGCGTGAGAAAGGCAAACTGCTGAAGGCTCACGAGCTCATTTTCAGCAGCACGAGCTGAGCTCGAGCTCGCATTTTGAGTTTGACTCGAGTTTAAGCTTGAGATTTGGCTAACGAGTCGAGCTCGAGTTAGGCTTGATTCGAGCTTGCCTCGACTAATTTGCACCATAAACTCGATTGTTTAGTTTGAAATTAATTTTTTTACGACTTTTGTACTTTTACTATACAAATAAATAATTAAATATTTTTAAAAAGATTAAATTATATTATAAGTTAAACGAGCAACTCGACGAGCTTACAAGCCGACTCAAGCCAAGCTATGCTTGAGTAGAGATTCGGACTCGAACTCATGACTCGATAAACACAACTCTTTATCTCCTTGATGAGTTGAGATCGAGCAAAGTTTACTCACACTTATTATTTACTTATTTATCAAACTCCTTAAAAATACTTATTTTTATTTTATGATAATTTAATTATAAATTCAAATACAAATTAAAATATTTATTTAAATCCCAAATTAATAAATATTTTAAAAGAAGCTTCTAATCAAAGAAGTAGGGTAATTAGGGTGGGCGACGTCACTAAAAAATAGACTATTAGGCATTAATTTTCTTTCAATGGAGACCACTGAACACGACAGGTCATTATTAATCAGTCACTTTAATCATTGCGCGCTTGTTCTTATAAATAGCGACAGCTTTCAGAAGCAGTACAAGTCATTTTATTCGTTGAGAAATATTATATTTTTTCAAAGAAATTACATAAAAAAACAATCTGAAATAAATATTTAAATTGAAGGACTAAGTAAATTAGGGGATTTATGTACATATCACATAATTTTTTAATATTTCTATATTTAAAATTAAAACTCAATATTCGTTTATATAATATTTTAGTATCCTAATTATTTTGAAGTATATAAATAAAATATAATTTATATTATATTTAATTTTAATAAATTTAATATAATTTAAATATTTAAATATCATATAAATATATATCAAAATTTAAATATTAGTAGTATAAATACACAAATTATATTATATGTATGCAAATCTTTCAAATAATCATCTTTGAATTAAATTTTTTAAGTTTTCTATTTAATTAATTCACTAATAAAAATTTATGATTTTTTTTTTTTTTAAATTGGGTTATAAGGTGGAGATGTGGGTTGTCCTACTTAGAGATAAGGGTTATATGAATTTAAGGTGAACGTTAAATTTTATTTTGGCTCCTTTAAATAATGATTTAAGATTCATATTATTATTATTTTTATTATTATTATTTTAATATTGATTAATCTCTTTGTATTTTTTTAATAAAATAATTTATATTTTTATGAATTAATATGAAAATGATGGATATGAATATTAACATTGTTGTGTTCTGGAGTATTCGTGGCGGTAGAGAAATATATAATTTAACATCTTAGCATTTTATGAAGATCCAACGCACAAGTAGATAAGAGAGTGTAGCAATCATAAAAAAACATCAGAGTTTTTACGTCGAAACCTCTGAAAATGGGGAATAACCACGGGATCTGGCCCAGTTTGAATGAACCCACTAGTATTTGCCGTTGATTGCAAATGAGGCCCTTCTTAAGGAGAAGGTCTTGGCTTGATGTCACAAATGTGCATCACATAGAGCGCATTACATGGTGAGAGTTACAATAATCAACATAGACATGTTTGTTTGGTTGGAAGGGTCATAGTCGGCATGAGAAAGGGGTCCGAAAGATCGTAGTTGGTAGGATACTGAGGTCAGAAAGATCGTTGTCTGGTGATGGAGGTCGGAAGGACCATAATAGGCAAGAGATATGGGTCCTAAAGACCGTAATAGGCAGAAGACCGGGGTTAGAAAGACCGTTGTCTAGTGATGGAGGTTTGAAGGACCATAGTCGGCATGAGACATGGGTCCGAAAAGACCGTAGTAGAAGGGAGGTACTCCGGGAGAACTCTCGGTGTCAAGTGGGGACCCGGTAGAAGTCTGAGTCTTAGGTTGTGGTCAGGTAGAATTTCGGGTCTCAGGTGGCCGTCCGGCAGAAGTACAGGACTCGGGTGGTGGTCCGGCAGAACTTTGGGTGTAAGGTAGTGGCCTAGTGGAGCACAGGGCATCAAGTGGTGGTCTGACAGAAGTTCGGACCTTAGGTGGCGGCCTGGTGAAGCACAAGGCCTCAAGTAGTGGTCCAGCAGAAGTCCGGGTGTAAGGTGGTGGTCTGATATGTAATATCAGTTTTGCTCCAGGTTCGTCCGGACGAAGTAGGATCGTCCGGGACGATCGGTACAGGTTGTGCAGAGAAAATCATGTTTGGCTGTATGGTTCGTCTGGACGAAATCAGGATCGTCTGGACGAAAATAAGTCAGAGAACCCTTCGCCGGGGACGATATTTGATTTTCGTTTGGACGAAATTCTTCTCTTCATGGATCGTCCGGTACGAAGCTCGATCGTCCAGGACGATCAGTCTGGATATATATAGAAATGAGATATTTTGAAGAGAGAGAAAAAGCTGAGGAGAGAGAAAAACGAAGGAAAAAGTGGAAAAGTGGATTTTTGGGCGACGCCGAGCTGTTTTCGTCCGTTGTGACAGTTGAGGAAATTGCTGTACGCAAGGTAAGGCACAATCCGACTTTCTCAATTTTCAGAACCGTCGCTTTTGGCGGTATTATCTATCCGGAATTAAGTTTTGTTCGTGATTTTCATCTGTAATTTCCGACTGGTTTAGTTTTTACCGCGTAACTTTCGGTATTTTGTTGAAGTGCCGAGTGTGCACATTTTGGTTATTTTCTGGAGATTTT
Source organism: Dendrobium huoshanense (assembly GCA_016618105.1). Classification (NCBI taxonomy): domain Eukaryota; kingdom Viridiplantae; phylum Streptophyta; class Magnoliopsida; order Asparagales; family Orchidaceae; genus Dendrobium; species Dendrobium huoshanense. Next base: position 68,246,101 of record CM028344.1, on the reverse strand, counting down.
TGTCCGGGTATTTTTGATTCGACTGTGTTTTTAGTCGACTTGATTTTTCTGTGAACTTGGAAATTATCTGTGCAGTAAAATAAATGTTCTGAAATGTTGATATCTATATTCTGTGCGAATTTGGTGAATTTTGATTTTCAGGAAAATTGTGTAAATTCTGTATACTGCCGTTGTGCTGCCCGATTTTTTAGTAATTTCTGTTTTGTCCGGAAATCTTCTGATTTGATATGCTATCTGTATATGTTATACAAAGGGAGTTATAAGGGGCCTGGATCCTATGAGATTCAGTTAGTGTCTGGGAATTCTGAAACGAGCTCAATATGAAATCTGATATCTGTTCTGTTCCGGATCCGAGGAAAATCTGTTTAGGTGCTATAAGCACTATATATGTATTCTGGTGCTATAAGCACATCTGTTTTGGTGCCGTGAGCACAAATGGAGGCATAAGAGGCCTGAATCCTACGAGATTCAGTCAGTGTCAGAGAATTTAGCTATAAATTACATAATATCTGATCTTTGATTCTGATATGATTCTGATACGATTTGTTCTGTTCCGATATGATCTGAACTTCTGATTCTATTGATTTGATATATGCCCGATTTCGTTCTGATTTCTGTACGGATTAGTCTGATGTATTAGTTTTGAGATTCTGAGGATTTTGATTGGAGGTTTGTTGCTTTACTGAGCTGTTGAGCTCACCCTTGCTTTCTGGTGGTTTTCAGGTTCTGGGAAAGGCAAGGAAGTCCAGGATTAGTTCAGAGTCTGATCAGTTTAGGTATTGTTTTGTACCTTTTGATTTTTTTGTACAGTCATGGCTTTTCTGTTCTGTCTTTCTTTCTGTCGAAAGCCATGTACTGTTCTGTAGATGATTGTTTTGAGGAAATGAAATCAGATAGATGTTTTGTTCCGCTGCATTTGATGATACATAGTAGCTCTGTGTTTGTTAGTCTGTGTGAATTAATTATTTGGAAGATTCAGTTCCGAACCAAATTCCAAAGCTAGATCCTGGTTAGCTTCTCCGTCGCGGCCCGGTGCGAACGGGATCCGTCTCGGCTCGGGTCGGGTCGTGACAAGCTTTTTGGTATCAGAGCAATGGTTTTGGAATTTGAGAATTGTGTGAAACAGAGCTATAGGACGTGATCTGTAGTGAGTCAGTTTGGGGTAGTTTTGATTTGTTCGGCTTTTTATTGTGTTATTTTTGTGATAGTTTTCCGGATTTTTCTGGATTTTCTGTATGGATCAGCCAGACCTAGATATGACAGATGGTCAGAGTGCCGATCAGGCAGCACCAGTGGGGAGTACAGCCCCAGTGGTCGGTGCTGATACGCTTTCTCAGTTTGCTTCGCTCGTTGCTCAGATGATGAGCGAGACTCAGAGTAGAACTTCTACTGTCAGATCTGATGACTTGGACAGACATTTGCAGTTATTTCTGAGGTTGAAGCCTCCAAGGTTTGAGGGCGCTGTTGAGCCCAGATTTGCTGAGGAGTGGCTGAGGATAGTAGAGAAGACCTTTAACGGGATGCAGTGTCCGTCAGACAGGAAGGTACTGTTAGCAGTTTTTCTGTTGGACGGAGAGGCTGAGCACTGGTGGGACGGCCAGCAGGCAGCCAGATTTCAGGGCAGACTGAACTCTTTGATTACTTGGGAAGAGTTCACTGAGGTATTCAGAGATTGGTTTGTTCCTCCTTCTGCACGACAGCAGATGCAGGAGAACTTTCTGAGGCTTGTTCAGGGGAGCAAGACGGTAATGCAGTACGAGGCTGAGTTTACTGCATTAGCCAGGTATGCTCCGCAGCTGGTTAGCACTTCTGCTGAGAGGTGTTACAGATTTCTGAGGGGATTGCGAGATACCTTGAGACAGCCCCTGATACCGTTCCGGATCACTGATTTCTCTGAACTTGTGGAGCGAGCTCGTCTGATAGAGAACGACCTGATGGCTACTCAGCAGCGGTGGACTGCGAGTAGGAAGAGGTTTGGAGGCGAGACTTCTGGCAGTGGTTCCTCTAGGAAGAGGAGATTTGTTTCTGGTTCTGGATCTGGAGATTCCAGGAGGAGCGGAGGATCGTCTGGTACTGTTACCAGTACGACGAGTTCGGGATCAGTTAGTTCGGCACCTGTGTGCCAGAATTGTGGACGACGACACTTTGGACAGTGCTACAGGATGGCTGGTCTGTGCTTCCGATGTGGTCAGTCAGGACATTGGATTGCAGAGTGTCCACAGATGGAATTTGATCAGCGATCTGAGGGCTTCGTCAGACCTGTTGGTTCAGCAGCAGGAAGACCGAGGACTGTTCCTCCACGCCCTAAGGGATTTGCTGGTAGAGGTGGTGGTTCTAGTTCTGCACCACGGAGACCACCTGCTGTTCAGAGGGAGCAGAGTAGTTCTGTTGCTTCAGCCCCTGTTCCAGTTCAGCCACGAGTTTACAGCTTGAGTCAGCATGAGGCTCGAGATGCTCCTGATGTTGTGACAGATACGATTTACATTTCTGATCAGCCCCGTCGTGTTTTGTTTGACTCTGGAGCGAGTCATTCTTTTCTGTCCGAGCACTATTTTGAGGCTTTACATTTGGATTCGATGGTTTTACCGGTTTCTTTGTCTGTGATTTTACCGGCTGGGAATCCTTTGATTGCTCGACAGTTTTGTTTGTGTGAGATTGAGATTTCTGGCAAGAAGTGGAAATCAAGTTTGATTCGATTGCCGATTTCATCGTATGATGTGATTCTGGGCATGGATTGGCTGAGTCAGTATGAAGCACAGATAGACTGTCTGAAGAAGCAAGTGAGTTTGCTTATGGCTGGAGAGAGAGTTGTATTTCAGGGATTGCGAGGTGTCCTCTCCAGTCTGATTTCTGTGTTGGAGGTAAGCAGGATGTGGAAGAAGGGATGTCCGGTGTTTTTGGCTTCGGTGCGGGATCTGAACCTAGAGGTTGGTTCTGTTTCTGAGATCCCTGTGGTACGAGAGTTTGCTGATATTTTTCCTGAGGAGCTGGTTGGTTTACCTCCGGATAGAGATGTGGAGTTCTCTATCGATATTTTTCCGGGTACCGCTCCGATATCGAAAGCTCCGTACAGGATGGCGCCGAAAGAACTTTCTGAGTTGAAAGTTCAGCTTCAGGAGTTGGTTGATAGAGGTTTTGTGCGCCCTAGTGTTTCGCCCTGGGGAGCACCTGTTCTGTTTGTGAAGAAGAAGGACGGTACACTCCGTATGTGTATCGATTACAGAGATTTGAACAAGGTCACGATCAAGAACAAGTATCCTTTGCCTCGAATTGATGACTTATTCGATCAGCTTTCCGGATCTTCAGTATTTTCGAAGATTGATTTGCGATCCGGATATTATCAGGTGAAGGTGAAGGAAGTTGATGTTGTGAAGACAGCTTTCAGTACTCGGTACGGGCACTATGAGTTTTTGGTTATGCCTTTTGGGGTAACCAACGCGCCCGCTATTTTCATGGATCTGATGAACCGAGTATTCAGGGAGTATTTGGATCAGTTTGTTATCGTCTTCATTGACGATATTCTGGTATATTCTGCATCTGAGGATGATCATGCCAGATATTTGAGGATTGTGTTGGAGACTTTGAGGAGGCATCAGCTGTATGCCAAGTTCTCAAAGTGTGAATTCTGGCTGAAGAGCATTTCTTTTCTGGGGCATGTGATTAGCGGTGAAGGCATTTCTGTAGATCCCCAGAAGATTCAGGCAGTTGCTGATTGGCCAAGGCCGACTACGGTATTTGAGGTACGTAGTTTCTTGGGTATGGCCGGGTATTATAGGAAATTTGTGAAAGGATTTTCACAGATTTCGACGCCTCTGACGAGACTGACTCAGAAGTCAGTACCTTTTGTTTGGACACCGGAATGTGAGACGAGTTTTCAGCGATTGAAGGATTGTCTGACTTCAGCTCTGGTACTAGCACTTCCGTCAGGTACAGAAGGTTTTCAGGTGTTCAGTGATGCTTCACTGAAAGGACTGGGATGTGTCCTGATGCAGCATGGTCAGGTAATTTCTTATGCTTCTAGACAGTTGAAGCCACATGAGAAGAATTACCCGACACATGATTTGGAGTTAGCTGCAGTAGTTTTTGCTTTAAAGATTTGGCGTCATTACCTATATGGCGTCAGATGTGAGATCTTTACTGATCATAAGAGCCTGAAGTACATTTTTACTCAGAAGGATTTGAATTTGAGGCAGAGAAGATGGCTCGAGTTGATCAAGGACTACGATTTGACTATCCAGTATCAGCCTGGGAAGGCAAATGTAGTAGCGGATGCTCTGAGCAGGAAGTCTTCTGGATTATCAGGTATTCAGCTTACTTGTGACGACTTCCTGATACGTGACATGGAGCGATTGCAGTTAGAGGTGATTTCCTCCAGTGGTTTGGAGTGGGCTCAGATGAGCATTCAGTCTACTTTGGAGACAAGGATTCAAGAAGCCCAGAAGTCAGATTCTGATTATTCGAAGTTGATTGCTCAGATTGGAACTGGTAAGACTCCTGAACTTCGAATTTCTGATTCTGGTGCTATTTTCTGTAAGAACAGGTTGTGGGTACCTGTGTTTGGAGATTTGAGGCAGGAGATTCTGTACGAATCTCATCATTCAGGCTACACTGTACATCCAGGCAGTGGTAAGATGTATGCTGATATGAAGCTTTTGTTTTGGTGGCCTGGAATGAAGAAAGATGTGACAGAGTTTGTGTCGAGATGCGAAGCCTGTCAGTTGGTGAAGGCAGAGCATCAGCGACCAGGTGAACTGTTGCAGTCGTTGCCTATCCCTGAGTGGAAATGGGAGGAGGTAACGATGGACTTTGCGATGGGTTTCCCTCGATCTAGACAAGGACATGACGCTATTTGGGTGGTTGTTGATCGATTGACGAAATCCGCTCATTTTCTTCCGATCAGACAGACGGATTCAGTTGATCGCTTGGCACAGATTTATGTGAAGGAGATAGTCAGATTGCACGGTGTGCCTCGTGTGATCGTATCTGATCGAGATGGACGTTTTACTTCCAGACTTTGGAAAGGCATTCAGCAAGGCTTGGGTACAAAACTGTATTTCAGTACAGCCTTTCATCCTCAGACCGATGGACAGTCTGAGAGGACTATTCAGGTACTGGAAGATCTGTTGAGACTTTGTGTTCTTGACTTTAGCGGAAGCTGGGAAGATCATATTCCGTTGATTGAGTTTGCTTATAACAACAATTTCCAGTCCAGTATCGGTATGGCACCGTATGAGGCTCTGTATGGCAGGAAGTGCCGTACTCCTTTGACTCCGACGGAGGTCGGAGATAGACTGGCTTTGGGGACCACTTTTGCTGATGAAACTGCTCAGAAGATCTGTTTGATAAGAGAGAGATTGAAAGCTGCTCAAGATCGTCAGCAGAAGTATTACAATCAGAAGCACAGGTTTGTAGAGTTTCAGGTTGGTGACTTTGTGTATGTCAAAGTCAGTCCGATGAAGGGTGTGAGCAGATTTGGTCAGGTGAGCAAGCTTAGTCCGAGGTATGTTGGACCTTTTGAAATCCTGGAAAGGATTGGAAAATCTGCTTATCGCCTATTGCTTTCTGATTCTATGCCTGACGTGCATAATGTGTTTCACGTATCCACTCTGAGGAAGTGGGTATCCGACTCTGGGAAGAAAGTATCTGCTGATGAGGTTGAGATTCAGGAGAATCTGGTGTACAAGGAAGAGCCAGAGTTGATTTTGGCGTACGACGTACGAAAGCTAAGAAGTAAACAGATTCCAATGGTTAAAGTCCAGTGGAAGCACCGTACTGCACGGGAAGCCACTTGGGAGAAGGAGTCTGACATGAGACAGTTGTACCCTTGTTTGTTTTGATTGAGTTTGGATTGGATAATATCGAGGACGACATTTTTTTTTTAGTTGGGGAGATTGTAATATCAGTTTTGCTCCAGGTTCGTCCGGACGAAGTAGGATCGTCCGGGACGATCGGTACAGGTTGTGCAGAGAAAATCATGTTTGGCTGTATGGTTCGTCTGGACGAAATCAGGATCGTCTGGACGAAAATAAGTCAGAGAACCCTTCGCCGGGGACGATATTTGATTTTCGTTTGGACGAAATTCTTCTCTTCATGGATCGTCCGGTACGAAGCTCGATCGTCCAGGACGATCAGTCTGGATATATATAGAAATGAGATATTTTGAAGAGAGAGAAAAAGCTGAGGAGAGAGAAAAACGAAGGAAAAAGTGGAAAAGTGGATTTTAGGGCGACGCCGAGCTGTTTTCGTCCGTTGTGACAGTTGAGGAAATTGCTGTACGCAAGGTAAGGCACAATCCGACTTTCTCAATTTTCAGAACCGTCGCTTTTGGCGGTATTATCTATCCGGAGTTAAGTTTTGTTCGTGATTTTCGTCTGTAATTTCCGACTGGTTTAGTTTTTACCGCGTAACTTTCGGTATTTTGTTGAAGTGCCGAGTGTGCACATTTTGGTTATTTTCTGGAGATTTTTGTCCGGGTATTTTTGATTCGACTGTGTTTTTAGTCGACTGGATTTTTCTGTGAACTTGGAAATTATCTGTGCAGTAAAATAAATATTCTGAAATGTTGATATCTATATTCTGTGCGAATTTGGTGAATTTTGATTTTCAGGAAAATTGTGTAAATTCTGTATACTGCCGTTGTGCTGCCCGATTTTTTAGTAATTTCTGTTTTGTCCGGAAATCTTCTGATTTGATATGCTATCTGTATATGTTATACAAAGGGAGTTATAAGGGGCCTGGATCCTATGAGATTCAGTTAGTGTCTGGGAATTCTGAAACGAGCTCAATATGAAATATGATATCTGTTCTGTTCCGGATCCGAGGAAAATCTGTTTAGGTGCTATAAGCACTATATATGTATTCTGATGCTATAAGCACATCTGTTTTGGTGCCGTGAGCACAAAGGGAGGCATAAGGGGCCTGAATCCTACGAGATTCAGTCAGTGTCAGGGAATTTAGCTATAAATTACATAATATCTGATCTTTGATTCTGATATGATTCTGATACGATTTGTTCTGTTCCGATATGATATGAACTTCTGATTCTATTGATTTGATATATGCCCGATTTCGTTCTGATTTCTGTACGGATTAGTCTGATGTATTGGTTTTGAGATTCTGAGGATTTTGATTGGAGGTTTGTTGCTTTACTGAGCTGTTGAGCTCACCCTTGCTTTCTGGTGGTTTTCAGGTTCTGGGAAAGGCAAGGAAGTCCAGGATTAGTTCAGAGTCTGATCAGTTTAGGTATTGTTTTGTACCTTTTGATTTTTTTGTACAGTCATGGCTTTTCTGTTCTGTCTTTCTTTCTGTCGAAAGCCATGTACTGTCCTGTAGATGATTGTTTTGAGGAAATGAAATCAGATAGATGTTTTGTTCCGCTGCATTTGATGATACATAGTAGCTCTGTGTTTGTTAGTCTGTGTGAATTAATTATTTGGAAGATTCAGTTCCGAACCAAATTCCAAAGCTAGATCCTGGTTAGCTTCTCCGTCGCGGCCCGGTGCGAACGGGATCCGTCTCGGCTCGGGTCGGGTCGTGACAAGCTTTTTGGTATCAGAGCAATGGTTTTGGAATTTGAGAATTGTGTGAAACAGAGCTATAGGACGTGATCTGTAGTGAGTCAGTTTGGGGTAGTTTTGATTTGTTCGGCTTTTTATTGTGTTATTTTTGTGATAGTTTTCCGGATTTTTCTGGATTTTCTGTATGGATCAGCCAGACCCAGATATGACAGATGGTCAGAGTGCCGATCAGGCAGCACCAGTGGGGAGTACAGCCCCAGTGGTCGGTGCTGATACGCTTTCTCAGTTTGCTTCGCTCGTTGCTCAGATGATGAGCGAGACTCAGAGTAGAACTTCTACTGTCAGATCTGATGACTTGGACAGACATTTGCAGTTATTTCTGAGGTTGAAGCCTCCAAGGTTTGAGGGCGCTGTTGAGCCCAGATTTGCTGAGGAGTGGCTGAGGATAGTAGAGAAGACCTTTAACGGGATGCAGTGTCCGTCAGACAGGAAGGTACCGTTAGCAGTTTTTCTGTTGGACGGAGAGGCTGAGCACTGGTGGGACGGCCAGCAGGCAGCCAGATTTCAGGGCAGACTGAACTCTTTGATTACTTGGGAAGAGTTCACTGAGGTATTCAGAGATTGGTTTGTTCCTCCTTCTGCACGACAGCAGATGCAGGTTGGTGAGGTATAAGTTGTCGACATATTAGTAGTTGTAATGACAAACTTGTAGGTGAAGTCATAGAAGTTTTCCATAAGAAAATGTCGGCGGCTTGACCAAGTAAATTTTAAGTAAATCACTACAAATCTAAGGCAAGTGATGAAATTAGAAGTTTTGTAGTCATCATTAATATAAATTGACATGTCCAGTCAGATGAATTGATAGTCTAAATAAAAGGTATCCATACTGATTTTTCGCTATGGGAACTATACTAAAAGGTGTTCCTTTGTGGAAGTCACAAAGAGTTATTGGTATTTGAGTCACTGGGTGGAGCAAACATAGGGTATGATTGATAAGAACTTATGAAATAGGCTAGAGCGATAAGTATTGTGGTTGTTACTGCTAGGTTTTGATCCATTGAAAGATTTGGTGAAGTGACAACTCGATAGCTACAAATTGAGTAGTTTTACTATCTTTTGATCTTTACATATGGTGGCCACATGTGTACTCCTAATTTGATGCAAATTGCTAGGCATTATAAGAGAGAAGGTATGGTTTCTACACCCGAATCAAAAGATATAAGATATAGAGTAAGATACAAGAAAACATGAAAATATAATGATTTTTCTAACATTTCTTTCTCCATTGACTACTTTTTTAATGAAAATTCTCATGTTAACTGACGCAAATGTTAGGGTAAAAGTGTATGACTTTTAAAAATAAAAATTATTTAAAGTACAACTCTTAGTGAATTGTACCTTTAAATGTTTATAAGCCATGCATCAATTTTCACTGATACGCCTTTTTTTAGAAGTAATAAGTGCACTATTGTATTTATGTTGCCTAATGGACCAAATGATATTTTGTAGTGTATATATGGCATAGATATGTCATATGATAAATACATTGGTACCATTTGAATTTTGTAAATGAATTTATTCTTTTTGAGTTAAGAAGCTTCGTTCATGCTAAATAATATTTAAGGTATATATGAGCTGTTAAGAGAAAGCATATGATAAAGTTTCGAGATAAGTGCTATGGAAAGTTCTAGAAAAGAAAGGTGTTAATAATACTTATATTCAAGTCGGTAGGGATATATATGCAAGAGCTATTACTTGTGTTCCAATATAAGGTGATTTGATCAAGTATTTTCCTATTTTAGTTGGATAACATCAAATATCATCCTTAAGCCCTTATCTTTTTTTGCTTTAGTCATGGATGTTCTTATTAGACATTTGCAAGAGGATATACCCTGGTGTATGCCTTTTTTGTTGATGATATTCTTCTTGTTGATAAAACTAGGGAGGGAGATGAAGGTAAACTCAAATTATGGAGGTCAACCTTAGAGTCTAAAGGTTTTCGTTTGAGTATATCTAAAATTGAATACATGGAGTGCTAGTAATAGATGTTAAGGATATCTCCATGTCAGTAGATTAAAGAAACTGCCACATCATCTCCAGTCAAGATCTCTGGCCGACGAAGACTCAGTTTGCAAGAGGATATACCCTGGTGTATGCCTTTTTTGTTGATGATATTCCCCATGGCCGACGAAGACTCGGTCGGTTCTCGCCGGCAAACATTGAACATCTCCAGTCAAGATTCCGATCTAATCATTCCCGCCCATCTCAAATTTCTGATTTCAAACATCAAGAACCTGGTACCAACCCTTCTTACCTCTGAAAATTACGCTATCTGAAAGCTTCAGCTTCATCAACATTTTTAGGCGAATGGATACGATGATCACCTCTCTGGTCTCGTCATTTGCCCATCGGACTCCGCTGTTCAAGAACAACACAGGTGGAGGCTTATAAATCGCAATCTGGTCTCGACCATTATGTCCACAATCTCTTTGGCAATTCTTCCCTATGTGATCACCCTTCAGACCGCCCATGACATTTAGGTCACGTTGGAACGTCGCCTTCAACCTACAAATCGTTCCCGCGTAATACAACTCAAGAATGAGTTGCATCAAATTCAGATGGTCGACCGCACAATGCAGTAGTATCTTGATCAAATTAAGAAAATCGTCGACAACATAGCGGCGACAGGATCTAAGGTTGACACTGAGGATATAGCCCTGTACATCCTCAATGGGCTCCCCGCCGGTTACAACCCGTTCAAGACAGGGATCAAAACTTCTCTTCAACCCATTAACCTCGACGACCTATACTCTCTCCTCAGCAGCGAGGAAATAAATCTTCAACATCAACTCTTAAAAGAGAGCCAACACTCAAACGCCACGGCCCTGTTCACCAATAGATCCTCCAATTACCGTGGACGATAAAATAGGTTTTGCGGTAAAGGCTCAACTTCTCGGCAACAAAATGGTGAACTGTAGCAATCAACAGCTGAATCCCAAACCTCCGCACGTAACCCGCGATCCCGTTCGATCTGTCAGATATGTGGGAAAGCCTGACACACTGCCTTGAACTGCTGGCACCTTCAGAATCTCAACTACGCGCCTTAAAATAATTCAAGAGACCTCTCCGCTCAACAACAATACATGTCGACGAACGACTAGATACTGGATTTCGGTGCATCTTCACATCTCACGGCTAACGAAAAAAATCTACAACAATCCACACCATACAATGGCTACGACTCAATTTCCATTGCTAACGGTAGCAATCTCTCCATACAGAACTTGGGACAAGGCTTACTGCCGCTACCCGAGTCCCACCGTAAGCTTTATTTTAAGAAGATTTATCACGTTCTCTCGCTAAACCATAACCTTCTGTCTGTTTCTAGCTTAGCATCTGATAATAATATTTCAATTTCTTTTACCGCTAACGAATTCATCATAAAGAATCTTCAGGACAACTAGGTGCTTCTCCGCAGTCCCAAATGCAATTGGCTATACCACATCAAGACTCCAACCACATGTAACAAGGCCGCACTCACGACGACTCCCTCTACAAAGACTCCATGGCACACTATCCTCGGCCACCCTCACGGCCGAAAGCTTCAACTGCTAGCAAAACTAGCACCGAAAATATCAGATTGCTCTTTTAATTCTATTTGCATTTCTTGTAATGTCTCGAAAAGTCATAAACAACCGTTTTATCTTAGTAGTTCTGTTTGTAATAAGCCGTTCCAGGTAGTCCATTCGGACGTGTGGGGTCCGGCACCAACACTTTCTTTAAACGGTTCTAGTTACTACGTTACCTTCATCAACAATTTCACTTGTTTTACATGGTTGTATTTAATACAAACTAAAGATGAAGTGCTAGCTAAGTTTCAACAATTTTGCAATCTTGTGACCAGCAAATTCAACACTAAAATCTAAACGTTCTGGTCAGACGGCGGTGAAGAATTCACCAGCATGGCATTTCGAACATACCTGAATCATCACGGCATTATCCATCAAGTTAGCTGCCCTCACACACCCGAGCAGAACGACACTTCAGAATGCAAGAATTGCCATCTTCTGGACCTCACACGGACGCTACTCCATGCTGCCCATCTTCCCACGTTATTCTGGGCAGAAGCAGTATCAACAACAAACTACCTCGTTAATCTCCTTTCGTCATCTGCAATTTAAAATCAAACATCGTATCATCGGTTACATGGCATTCAAGCATCTTATTCTCATCTCCGTACATTCGGTTGTCTGTGCTTCCCATGGACAAAACCTTACGCTTATCACAAACTATCCTCAAGATCTCAGGAGTGCATATTTCTTGGCTACTCAACCCACCACAAAGGTTATCGCTATCTTCAACTATCACAAAATCACTTATACATTTCTCACCATGTTGTGTTTTACGAACACATCTTCCCGTTTCCTACGACCAATCCACCCGAGAAAACCAAAACAAGCATGGGTTATTACCCACCTCTGCTCTTGGTTCCTTCCTCCACCATTACCTCAACAAACAACACCACACCTCCAGTTACAGAATCCTTACCATTAGCCCCGGTCTATAATCCCTCGGACTACATCACAGAACATGCCCCGGTCAACAACCCGCCCATCTCTCAGATTCCTCAGCACCATATGCAAACACGCCTCTGTTATGGTATAACTAAGCCCAAACAGATCTTCAATCTGTCTGCAGTCAATTCAGAGACAGTCGCACCTGCAACGTACACTAAAGCCTCTAAACACAGTCACTGAAGATCTGCTATGTCGTCGGAATACCTGGCCTTGCAAAAATAAGGAACTTGGTCACTTATTCCGGCGTCCACCAACAAACCCATAGTTGGAAGCAAGTGGACCTTCAAGACAAAGCTTCTTCCAAATGGCCAAATCGACCATTACAATGCTCGCCTTGTTGCCCAAGGTTGTTCTCAGGAGTTCGGCATGAACTTTGCCGAGACCTTCAGTCCGGTTGCAAAGATGGTTACCATCCGAATGCTGCTCATAGTCGCCTTAAATCAGAGCTGGCCAATCACTCAGCTCGACGTCTCGAAGGCTTTTCTTCACGGCGAATTACACGATGAGGTATACATGAAGCAACCTCGGGGCTTCGAGGACGCACAACACCCCTATTATGTCTGCAAACTTCACAAATCGATCTACGGCCTCAAACAGTTGCCTCGACAGTGGTTTCAGAAACTCACTATGTTCTTGCAAACTCTTGGCTTCACCTTCAGCAGGGCCGATCCTTCCCTCCTCCTTTTCAAACAAAATGATATATGCATGTTCATTTTAATATATGTTGACGACATTCTAATCACAGGTAACAACCCCAACAAAGTTCAACACATCTTGCATCAACTACACTCTGAATTCAGCCTCAAACAGCTGGGCGATATCTCCCTATTCTTGGGCATCCAGGTTATTAAAACTAACTTTGGCTACTTCCTAAGTCAATCTCACTATGCACAAGATTTGCTACTTCATGCAGGATTCACCGAATGTAAGCCAGCGGCCACACCAGTACCAACCCGTCCACCGGCGTCTATGGATGAACAATCGTACCCAGATCCGCAATTGTTTCACAAACTTGCAGATTCACTGCAATATTTGTCTATCACAAGACCTGATATTGCATTTGCCACAAACTCTATCTTCCAACACATGCATCATTCTCGCAACTGCGATTATCAATATCTAAAGCACCTTCTACGCTACATCAAGGGATCCATAAGCTACGGTCTTCCTCTTACCACCGGGACCATGCGCCTACACTCATATACAGATGCCAACTGGGCGGCCAACACCACGGACAAAAAATCCATGTCGGGATTTTGCAGTTTCCTTGGTCCCAATCTCGTCTCTTGGTCTGTTAAAAAGCAAACAAATGTGGCAAGATCATCCACCGAGGCAGAATATATATCTCTTTCTTCCGCCACATCAGACATCTTGTGGATTCGCAGACTGGCGGAGGACCTCGGCATTCCGCAAGCTTCTCCAACAACAATTCACTGCGACAATACTTCCACAATCACTCTCACAAATAATCTGGTGTTTCACACAAGGGCCAAGTGTAAAATCCCTCTGATTTTCAATTTTTTGAGTGTTGTTAGTCCGTACAAACTGACTTTAGTACAAAACTGAGACGCCCTAAGATCTAACTTTGAAAGATTTATTCAGTCAATCCTTTAAATCAATCTTCTACCAGAGCTATCTATAGTCATCAATAAGTGACAAACAGTCTAACAAAAATTTACAATTCAAAATATCATGTAAACATTTCTATTCATTCCAAAAAGTACATTTACAATACTCAGGATCTACACATCAATTATAAGTAATCTATCATGTTCTGAGTACAAAAAGAATCACTATAACAAAAGGACAAAAACCTGAAGATTTCTAATCAACCTCAATCTCCTGCTCCCTTGCCCTGACCTGAAAATATTAACCACATATAATGAGCTTCAAAGAGCCCAGCAGATCACCAAAATCTACAACTGAAATCAAAGCACAGTATAAAAATAATATGTATGTAAATCAATCAAATCATTGCAGTCACTTACACATGATCATTTGAATCAATGCATAATCAAAAATTAATGCATAAACAGTAATCAGTACAGAAACGATAGTCAATACGTAAATAGTATCAATACAAAAACAATAAAATCCTCAATCAGCAATAGAAGAATCAGTAAACAGTATAAAAGTCCGTAAAGCTCAATGAATCAGAACGTATGTCAAATCTCTACAGTAGTCGTCACTATCTATAACACCAGTCAATTCCGTAAACAGTTAAATCGTTAAAGAAATCTTTGTATCGGTAGTATCAATCAAATCAATCAATAAATCATTGTTTCAATAAGAATCAAATATCAGTCGTATAAAGATAAATCATTGGTTCAATAATATCAGTCAGTATAATCAAATCAATACTATCACGAACTGTTGAAATCAAATCAATGAAATAAAATCAGAACATTATTTGAAACAATCGAAATCAATCAATGCCGTAGAATCATATCAAAACGTACACTTGTAATTCAATTATTCAATATCACGTGCTCAGTGAATCACATGCAATCCAGTAATCTATATAACATATTCAGTGAATCATATGTCACTTACATAGTATATAACTGTTTTATTGAAAAAAAATTATATATATATATATATATATATATATATATATATATATATATATATATATATATATATATATATATATATATAGTTTTGAAAAATATTTAATTTTCTTTGGGAAAAATTAATTTTTGAATTTTTGTTTTGAAATCGAACTCAACATTAGGAACGATATATCATCTCAAACGGAGAGAATATCATTCACTAATTGGTTCGAATTTCAAAGCTTTAAATTTATCCAAATTATCGTAGTCGAACTCATGAGAGACAACATATGAGCTCGAAAGATCAAAATTATATTCAATCAATTATTTAACTACAATAATCTGAATAAGAGACCGTTAATTTCATAATTAAAATCACAATAGAAATTGATATATCTCTCCGAGGAAAGAAGCTATCAATAGCTATTGATCATTTGAAAATAGAGGTAACGATCGTTAAAATCTGAATTTTCCCAAAGATAATTAATTAATGATTTTGAAAAATTAATTTTGAAAATCAATTCTGGGTTACTAAATCTCCTACGAGCGCAAGCCCTCGTAGTTAATTACATCGCAGGAAAATTAGAAATTTCCCTACGAAAATTCTCGATTAAAATAGCGGTGTAAATTTTATTTAAGATTTTCAAAGATCGATATCAAAGGAGAAAAAGGGTAAGAATTTTCAAATGAGATTGGTTCAATGTTGAGCACTTATTTCTGGAGTCAAATGAATAAAGGTAGGAAGTATTTTGAGATTCTGAATTACTTCAGAAACACCCTAGTCTATCCTAAGTGTTGGGCTTGAATTTGATTAAAAATGATTTAAGTTTGAGTGGTCAATTTTATTAGAAATTTGGGATTCAATTCCCGAAAGTTGAGGTCTTATGACCCGAGCCAGCCTCAGAACCTAAGTCTAAATTGGGCACTAAAAGTTAGTGCCCCGAACCTAACTAGTGTAATACGAATCTGGTCTTACCCCAGCCTGGATTGGGGAGCCAGCTAAACCACCTAAACGATTTTAAAATATGAGTCCGGTCTTTTTGTAGAGTGGTAGGGACATTAATTAGAAAAGTATAAAAGAACGGGGTCGACATCTAGAGCAGATTCTTAATTGACCCCTTAGACTTATGTTGGGTATTTGATGTCTAAATAATGCAATTAAATATTAGACTCGATTTTAATTTGTTACTAATGCGATGCATGCTAATCGACTCGATTGAATGCAAAATTGATATGTAGCAATTTAAAAATTTTAGCTTAGAAAAAAGATTTTTTCCTAGAGATTGCATAACATCCCCTTGACAGATCGGTACCCTCATAGGCCAAGTGGTCTGCCAGAACCCGTAGGCGGGGAGATGCCTAACAAGGTAGAGAAAGTATAATATGAATGCATAAAAAAATCCTCGGCGAGTCCGAGCTTACTTCTTAAGACCGTTTAGAATTTCTATCTTATCTTAAAAAATTTTATTTAATTAGAGTACAAAAATTTTAACAAACCCCTAAGAGCCTAAAATTGTACTCCATGTCAAACCAAATACGGCATGCAAATAAAAAGACTAGAAAAGTAGGAGTTCTAATGCGAAATCAATTAAATTAAATATATCAAATTGAATGTCCATATGGCAAGTGTCACTTATTATTACATCTCAAAAATTACAAGAAATTAAAGGAGCCGGGAACCACTGACTACAACTCAGATTTCTAATCCTAAATCAAACGACTTTGAGATTTGGGATTCTTCTCGTTGTCCATTTCTTCGTCTTCTCACGAACATCTTGATTCGTCGGTTCAGGATATCCAAATGGAAAGAAACTCTCCCTTGAACGGGGTGTTATCTTCCCTCTTTGGATATTTGAAAGGGATCCTAATTTGACTTCCAAATGGAAGAAGACTCTCCCCTTTAGGGATGTCTTCACCTCTTTGGAATTCAATTTGGATAAAATATCCCAAATTCAAATCATTTTGAGTATTTTACAACCTTTATATAATCAAATTACATTAATTTGAAATAGAAAATCTAGACTCGATCCTGCGAGGTTATCCTAATAATCAGCAGTTATATATTCAATCTCAAGCAGTTATAATATGAAAAATTGAAATGTATTTTTTTAGCCATACTTGACCATGCTCTTTTATTTAAAGGGGGTCTTAAGCGCGGAAGGTACCTGTGCTAAGAGTATATATATATTTTTTTTATTAACTGCCCCCTTTAATTTCAGCTCCTTGCATGAGCATGGCCACATGCATAAGATTGCACAAGTATAATTCGCTCCTAACCTAGGGATAAATCTAACGCACAATCAATCACAGAATATAGGAAGCAGGTAAGTAAACAAACCAATTTTATACTAGCAAACAACATGCAGAAAAAGCTCAAAAACATGACACACAGCTACGGAAAAGTAAACACCGGCCTATCCTAAAACTAGAGTCGGTGATCCTAGCAAACTGTCTAAAGTGTATGAGATGGGTCGTGTGGTTTTGATGTTTCATAAATAGGATATTAGGTTAAAGTCATTTGAGATTCGATTGGTTGCTGATTTTTAAAGTTTGATTAATTAAAGTTTATCATTAACTGATTCGTGGCGTTGTGCCACCAGGCTCGAGGAACCAGCCTCCTTAGGACACTTAGCCCCGCGGCCCGGAGTAGTCCAACCGATAAACCAAATTAATGTAGTTGAATTAGAGGTTTTAAAATGTTGGATAATTAATGATTAATCTATTTTAAGGTTTAACACCCCTTAGAATCCATTCGTGGCGTTGTGCCACTAGGCTCGAGGAACCAGCCTCCTTAGGACACTTAGCCCCGCAGCCCGGAGTAGTACAACCAATAAACTTCATCTTTGGGATGATTGTTATATTTTAAAAGGTTTGTTGAGTGTTTAAACATTAAAATAACATTTTCTGGAGTTTTAGGATGATTTTGAGTTTTTAAGAATTTTTGGAATATTTTAATCATTTAATTAAGGGGTTGAAAATTGACTTTTTGATTAAGGGTGTTTTCTGTAATGTTAAAATTTTATTAAAATACTAGACCTTACTACAATAAGTTAGATAATAAGTACGCTGAAATCGGATTTTCTACATTTTATTATAAAGGTTTGAAGTTTTGAACTAGTTTTGACCTACAATTGACCAATCTGTTGACTTTTTGAATTTGACAGATTTCTGGAATTTTAACATTTTTAATTAATATTAGGCATTATTATGAGTTGAATGCAAGTAAGTTTGTTCAATTTGAATTTTTTTTAATTATTTATGAATATTTGAAGTTTATGTATTTATTGGAATTATTGAATATCCTTAATTAAAGGCCCTTTTTGTGGTTTTGCTCCAAATGAGTTCCCGACTCCTTGAAATCAACTCCAAAGGTAAGGAATGACCTAAGGAGGGATTCCCAAGTGTTTGGGAAATTTTTGGAATTTTTAATTATTATTAATTAATTAAATTAATAAAATATTGATTTTCAATTAAAATTAAATTAAGGCTTAGTTTGCTTTCAAATAACTTTGGTTTTAATTTACATTGGTTAAGGGTTTAATTATGGTCAGTTAGAGGGGTTAAACATAATTTTTGGGTTTAATTTGGATTTATTATATTTTCTGGAAATTTTAAGGCTTAATTAAGGCTTAAACTTAGGAAAATTAATTAAGGGGCTTAATGACTTCTAAAACCAATGAAGATTTTCCCTAAAGCTGAGAGTGTCACTAAGTTTAAGTGGTTTAAATTTCAAGTTCAAGTGAAGTATATCCTCTTCATAATAAATTTTCTAATTTTTTTAATCAAAGTCCTTAATTTTTGTCCTTAATTGTGTCACTATGTTCAATAGGTTTGAATCAAGGTTTTAACTAACCCTCAAACTTAACATAAGCAATATGCAATCACACCAAACAAATCCTAAATCTAGGAGAGCCTAAATCTAAGTGATGGGTGCAAAACCAAAGCATGCAAATACTGAACAAGAAACATGTAATTAAAATAAAGTTAGTGAACAATCAATGAATGATTATTCACTAATCATCCCCATTAATTCTATTCAAATAGACTTAATCTATATTTAAAATTTCAAATGGATCTCCCAAGGTTTAAAAATTTAAACAAATATATATAGAACTTCAAAATAGTCTTAAAATAATACATATAGCAGAAGCCAAGGACGGATCAAGGACATCCTACATGGAAAGGGTGTTTTGTCTTGATTTGAGGACATGTGGGGCAACATGGGCCTTTGGATTTAAATCTAAGGGCTTACAATGGCTCAAGGAAGCTTCTAGACCTGACTCAATCAGCTGGAATGATTTTGGATTGAGTGGATTAGCTCAAAGGATTTATTTAATCACCCTTAACCCTTCTAAAGCCTCATGTTGACTGTTTGACTGGTCAATCAGTCAAACATGAGTGAGGTGGCAGCTGAGTTGGCAAGGAGTGACCTCAAAGAGGGTTTAGAGTGATCTGGTGGGGATTGGGCTAACTTGAATCAAGTCATTTGGGCATTTAAGCCCCTTTGAAAGGAATTTGTTGACTATGTTGACCAGTCAACATGGTCAACAATAGGTGAGGTGGCATGTGAGAATGCCACATGTGTTGGAATGGTTGAATTTGGAAGGGTTTGAAGCTTAAGGAGTTTGAATCTAAATGAAAGCATGAAGACTTAATGTAATTTGACCAAATAATGTGGTTTGACTTGGTCACATGACCATGAAGTGACTCATGCTTGATTTAGAGAGGTCCAAAGCATGTGATTGAAGGGTATTTAACATTTGAAAAGCTTAATTGAATTGGATTTGGATATAGGCCTTGAATTGGTCTGAATGGGTCAGGTTTGACTAAATCTGGATCTAGTTGACCAAGTCAACTGGGGATTGGGTTAGGAGTCCAAACAAGTCCAAATCACTAAGTAAAGTGATCATAAGAGTTTGACAGAGTTTTGAATGAATTTAAGGCTTAATTCAAAGTGAAAAAGCTTGAGGGTTGATTTGGTCAACCTTAGTTGACTGGGTCAACTAGGTTGACCCAGGGGATGGGTCTAGACTAGACAGGTATGAAATTATGTTTGGGATCTGGTAGAAGTAATTTCAGGGATTAAATAGGCTATTTGGGTCAAATAGGCTAAAGGGGCCTTTAATGCGCCTTGAATCAATTATGGTTGATTCTATCAATCAGGTGGATCCAGGGTCTGGAAATCGGTTCAATAAATTCAAAATAACATTTTGAGTCTATTGGATGTGGTCCCAAGTCCTAGGGAAGTCATTTGGTTCAAAACACTTATTTGAACCCTTAAAGGGCCTTTGGGTCAAACCTGTTGACTTGGTCAACCAGGTTGACCCAAGAGTTGGGAATGGGTCCAACAGATTTGAAATAACATTTAAAACTTGCTGAAGGTGGTTGCATTCAAATTGGAGTTCATTTGGTTGGAAATCAATATTTGAGCCCCTATAGGGGTATTTTGGTCATTTTGGACTCATGACGACTAGGGGCAGAAATGGGTCCAGAAAAATACAATTTATTAATCAACATATCAGGATTAAGGTTCTAGAAATGACTAGAGGCTTTGGTGATGGCTCTAAGGTCAGAATCTTCTAGGTGACAAGTCTAGTGGCATAGGCTGTAAATATTTGAAGGTTTTACAGCCTTTGGATTTCGATTTAGATTCTGAGGTTAGAGACCTCAGAATGAGCTCAAATTTGGAGGGTTTCCTCCAGAGACATGCCTTATCAGTATTCAACTGACGGACTCTGAATCGGAGGTTATTTGATTAGGTTTTTGAATTGTTTGAAAATTTACTAGAAGAGGTTTTAAAGGCTTGGACCTTTGGCCTTGAGTTTGAGTTTGAATTTCTGGATTTGAATTGGGTTTTGGATTTGGATGATTAAGATTAAGCTATCCAAATCATTTATGATCATTTGGGGTGATCATAAATTATTGGGTAGGATTAAATTAGAAGCAAGATCAAGGTTTGAACTGAAGTTTGAATATTTGAACTGGACTGAAATATAGGTTTTGATTGAGGCTTGAATTGGATTAAGGTCTGAGTTGGCTTGAAGTCAAGATTGTTTTGAAGTCTGGATTGATCCTAGAAACTAAAGGTATTCTAAGGTCTAAGATTTAAATGAGTCATAGGTTCTAGATAGGTTCTATGATTTAGGCCCCTGAAGAATCCTAAGACCTAAATAGATCTTAAGGTTTGGTTCTAGGATCTAGATTGATATAGGGTTATGATTGGTCTGGAATCTGGATGGGTCCCTAGTGACCTCATACAAAAATGAGGTCAACAAATGGACCCCCAATATATGTAATAGAATGAAATTTTATTGCACATATTGGCGTTAACCGAAAAAGGTCGAGTTTTGAGTTTTGATCCTAAGGGTAGGAAAATGTTCATCCCTGGGGGATCAAGGTTTGAGTTCATACTAGGGTAGTGCCACGAAGGGCGTGCTCTACCATTAGTGAGTCGAATCCTAAGGGAAGGAAAGAACATAACCTTAAGGAGAAGAAAACTAGAGGGCCCTGTGGGAAGGAAGCATTGTTTCCCATGGAAGGTCAGGTTTAGACTTTTGAAAATTAGGATGGAGCCACAAAGGGTGTACTCCATCACTAGAGGATCTAATCCTAAGGATAGAAAGCACGATGACTCACATCTGTCCTTAAGGGAGAGAAAATTAAAGATCTTGTGGGAAAGAAGCATTGCTTCCCATGTCAGATCAGATCTGGATTGATCATGTGTAAAGGAAACTTACTTTACAGATGATCGGGTCTGGATTGATCATGTCCAAAGGAAACTTGCTTTGCACAGGTGATCAGGTTTGAAAGATCGTATATAGAGGAAACTTGCTCTATATAAGATCAAGATTAAAATGATCATGGGTAGAGTAAACTTGCTCTACGGATGATCAGATCTGGATTGATCATGTGCAAAGGAAACTTGCTTTGCACAGGTGATCAAGTTTGAAAGATCGTATATAGAGGAAACTTGCTCTATATAAGATCAAGATTAAAATGATCATGGGTAGAGGAAACTTGCTCTATATAAGATCAAGATTAAAATGATCATGGGTAGAGAAAACTTGCTTTACGGATGATCGGATCTGGATTGATCATGTGCAAAGGAAACTTGCTTTGCACATGTGATCAAGTCAGAAAGATCGTATATAGAGGAAACTTGCTCTATATAAGATCAAGATTAAAATGATCATGGGTAGAGGAAACTTGCTCTACGGATGATCGGATCTGGATTGATCATGTTCAATGGAAACTTGCTTTGCACATGTGATCAAGTCTGAAAGATCGTATATAGAGGAAACTTGCTCTATATAAGATCAAGATCGAGATTTGAATTTTAGAGTGGTGCCACGAAAGGCGTACTCTACCACTAAAAGGCTTGAAGTTAAGACAAGATGATCTGAAGAATCACTTCTTAGCCTTAAGAAAAGAGACGCAAGGTATTAAATTTTTTAAAAAAGTTTGAAGAGAATTGGACAAAATTGATTGAAACTTGAAGATTTTATTGATTGAAAATTCAAGCTACATCAAGCATAGTATTTCTTAAGGAAACGCCCGTTTACAGGAAGCATCGGGTGATTTCCTTTACAATCCACTAGCTGATACGAGCCTCCTTCGTAGGTTGTTTCCACTACAAAGGGTCCTTCCCAAGTTGGTTCAAACTTTCCACCGAGTTTTCGGTGCGCTAAGATATGCCTCCGAAGAACCAAGACCAAGTCGCTTACTTGGAAGGTTCTAGGTCGCACTAACTTATCATGAGCTTGAATCATTCGGGCTTTGTACAACTCTAAATTTTGCTGAGCTTAAAGATGACATCCTTCAAGGCTTTCAAGTTTTTCTAGACGGAGTTGTGCATTTTGTTGAGTTGTAATCTAGTTCTGAATTACAATTCTGAGCGAAGGGATTTGAACTTCAAGAGGGAGTACGGCCTCAGATCCATACACTAGTGCAAACGGTGTGGATTGGGTCGGGGTTTGATAAGTGGTCCTGTAGGCCCACAAAGCTTCCACCAACCTCTCATCCCACTGACGTTTATTATCATCGAGGGTCTTTTTGATGATTTGAACCAAAGTTTTATTAAAGGCTTCAGCCAATCCATTAGCCCGTGGGTAATAGATTGTTGAATATCTCCAATCAATACCATGGCGATTTGCAAAATTATTGATCTTTGTAGACTTGAAAGCAGACTCATTGTCGGATATGATTCTACGTGGCACGCCGAATCCATATACAATATGGTCATGAAAGAATTTCATTACATGGTGTGATGTTACATTTCTTAGTGGGACTACTTCTGCCCACTTTGAAAAGTAATCAGTCACTGCTAAAATGAAGTGATGACCCTTCGAGGAAGGAGGGTCAATTGGCCCGATGATATTCGTGCCCCAACTTTTGAAGGGCCAGGAGGCTATCGTGGGATGCAACACGTTAGGCGGCTGATGTAAAACCACACAATGTACTTGGCACTGATGACAACACTTTGCAATTTTCATTCAATCGTCAATCATCGTATGCAAGTAGTATCCAAGTCTTTTGATCTTCATTTTCATCTTTGGGCCCGATTGATGAGCACCGCACAGTCCAGCATGAACTTCGTTAATAATCTTCAGGGCCTTACATTTGTCTAAACAATGGAGCCACATCTGATCGAACGATCGTCGGTACAACATATTGTTGACTAGTTCGTAGGATAGGGCACGTTTCTTAATTTGATGGGCAAGTGATCTCTCGTGAGGGAGCTTGCCTTCTTGGAGGTATTCAATTATCAGTTGTCTCCAATCTGCTTCTTCATCGACTGTTGAAAAGGTAGAAAGGATTTGGAAAATTTGTTTATTGATGTACTCCAAATCTAGATGAGACAGGACTTGACGACCCTGAACCTCTATAGGGATGGAGTCTTCTTCTGGGCAGGCAAATTCCTTTGCAAGCTTTGCGAGGGCATCCGCCGAAGAATTGCTTCCACGAGGAATCCTATACATAGTTACAATCGGAATTTGCTCGAGCAAGTGACAGGTATACTGATGGTATTTCAGGAGTTTAGGATTTAAAACTTTATAGGTTCCTGCAATCTGGTTGATTACCAGTTGGGAATCACAAAAAATTTTAATCTCTTTAATCTCCATCAAAATTATAAGTTCCAGGCCAGTTATCAGAGCTTCGTACTCAGCTTCATTATTCGTACAAAGTTCTGATAAGTGGTAGGAAAAGTACATCATTCTCTTATCTGGTGTTATGAATACCAGGCCAACTCCGGCTTTCCCGGGAATAGTAGATTCAGATGTTTTGCCTCGTTGAGAGGATGCAGCACCATCAAAATACATTTCCCAGGTTTGAGTAGTGGCTTCCTCAAAACTCATGATTTGATCATCAGGTAAATCGTCGTTTAGAGGGGATTCCGCCGGCAACGGGTGTGCCGCAAGGAAGTCGGCGACGGCCTGCTCTTTCATAGCACGCAGGGGAATGAAAGTGATTTCAAATTGGAGCAATATCATAGACCAACGAGCCAAACGTCCTGACAATGTAGGCCTAATCATAAGATATTGCAAGGGGTTAAAACTGGAAATTAATTTGATTTGATGAGAAAGCATGTAATGTCTTAGTTTTTGGGCTGCAAAGACTAAGGCTAGATAGTGTTTCTCAATCGTTGGATACCGAATTTCCGTTGGTAAAAGTCTCTGACTTAGATAGTAGAGAGCATTCTCTTTCCCTTCGTCATTGACTTGAGTAAGAAGGGCCCTGAGACACTCGTCAAGGGCCGCAGTGTAAAGTATTAGAGGTCTCCCCGGAATAGGGGCTACCAAGACCAGTGGATTTGTCAGGTATTGTTTGATATTTTCAAAAGCAGATTGACATTTCTTGTCCCAAATGAATTTGGCATCCTTTTTAGCGAGGATCGAGAATGGTTGACATCTTTCGGAAAGATTAGAAATGAATCTTCTTATATACGCTAGCTTACCTTGAAGAGACCTTAGTTGAGTAAGGCTCCTAGGAGGCGGCATATTTAAGATAGCTTCAATTTTGGCAGGATCAATTTCAATTCCACGGTGCCTTACTACGAAACCTAAAAATTTTTCTTACGTGACACCAAAGGTGCACTTCAAGGGATTCATCTTAAAGTCCTAGCAGCGCAACCGCTCAAAGATGATTCTTAAGTCATAAATGTGAGCCTCTTTAACTTTACTCTTGACAACTAAATCGTCGATATAACACTCGACTTGATTGTGGATTAAGTCATCAAAGATTCGAGTCATAACCCGCTGGTAGGTTGCACCAGTATTTTTAAGGCCAAATGACATCACTTTATAACAAAAGATTCCTTTAGGACTTCTGAATGCAGTGTTTCTCTCATCTTCTAGGGCCATCTTGATTTGATTATAACCAGACGAGCCATCCATAAAGGAGAAAATAACATGCGAGGAGACGATGTCCACCATGAGTTCTGGAATTGGCAAAGAAAATTCATCCTTAGGACATGCCTTATTCAGGTCTCTATAGTCAACACAGACCTGGATTTGACAATTTTTCTTTCGAACGGGCACAACGCTGGCTACCCAAGAAGGATATTGCTCCTTCCGGATAAATCCGGCTTCAGCCAATTTCTTAACTTCAGAAATGACTTGTTGTTCGATCTCCAGATGCATACGTCGTGGAGCTTATTTGACATGAATGACATCATGCCGGATTCCAAGTTTATGAACTACTATATCGACGGACAAGCCCGACATTTCGTCGTATATCCAAGCGAAACAGTCCTTAAACTCGGATATAAGTTGAATTAGATCCTTAGACTCGTCCTCTCTCAACAAAGAACTTATGAACGTGGGGCGAGGGTCATCCTCTGTTCCAAGGTTAATTTCTTTAAGTTCATCAACTGTCGATTTAATTTCTTCTTCAAATTCAGGGGGTGCATCCCAAATTTAAACTTCATCTGAATCATCTAAGATCTCCAAACAAAGTCTGTCGAGCGAATCGACGACTTCAATAGGGACACTTTCAGATTCAAGATGGATGGTTATCATCAAGCAATATTCATCATCGTCAAACGAACTAATGGAACCAAAGCCGATACCACTCGTCCAATTTTTATTGAATTTGGAATTCCAAATACTTTGGTGGTATCTAACTTGACCCTTAGTCCATTAACTCGGAGCAAAACCTTTAGAGATTAGAGCTCTAACACCAAGAGGAAAGTAGCCGAAAGGTAATTTCATTAATTCGTTGAAATATATCTCTTCAAGGATTACAACACCTTCATTTCTTGAAGAGGAGGTGCCAGGGAAGAAACTCTGGACTTTCTTTACATCTCCATCTAAGTTAGGGGCATCCTTAGTTACTAACCCTGAGACTCTGTCAGCGGACAGTGGGGTTAAGACTAAGGATTTAACTACATTATTAAGCTTTTCATAGATAGTCAATTTAGGCTCGTCACTTTGAGGTTTAGATTTGTTACCCTCTTGGTCGCTATCTGAATCTAAAGTGAGATCAAACTTTGGAGGAGGATTGATTTTTCTGTAGTCAAAAGCAATTCTAGCACCCCTCTTCCTTGATTATTCATCAGAACTTCTTTCAAGTTCGATGTACATTGGGGAATTTCTCTTTTCAACGAAAGGACGGCCTCGGCCGCGGGCTCTTTGGGCCATCATTCCACCTCTTTGAGGTAGATTGATTGGAGGCCTAAAAACCACGCGCTCGATGTCGTCTTCACTACTAGAATCGTCTTTTTTTTATTCTTGACTTTTTCTTTTCTCAATTTTTGAATTGATTTTGAACTTTGATTTTCTACTTTTTCCTCCTTAACGTTGATCTCTACCTTAGATTTGGTAGTGGACCTTTTGGGAACATAGTATACAGCGTCCTCGTAGACCCCGACCTCATGAACATAGAATGGTTGCAGATCACCCTTAATTTCAAACTCAATGCCATCTCGTTGGTACTTGATGCATTGATGTAGGGTGGAAGGAACCATTCTATACTCATGGATCCAAGACCTACCTAGGAGCGCATTAAAGGACATAGCTGAATCAATTATATGAAATTTCACTTCAGTTTTCAACTCTCATATCTCTAGAAGAAGTGTGATTGAACCTAAAGCCTTCTCGCCTTTTTCATTGAACCCACGAAGCACCAACTTGTCAGTTGAGAGCTTGCTAGTAACAATTCTAAGGTATGCGAGAGTCTTTATATTCATCACGTTGACCGATGCACCCGGATCAATAAGAACTCTTAATAATTTGAACTTCCCCATATTTACAGTGATGTAAAGTGGGCGATTATGGTCGGCAGTTCCAAGGAGTAAATCTTCGTCGGAGAAGGTAACTCATGAGATTTCTTTGAAGTACAAATCTTCTTCCTCAGAAGTTAAAGCGAGTTGAGCTAAGTAAATCTCGAGGTCGAGAAGTGCTTTAATTAAAGTCTTCCTCATTTCTTTTGAAAGGATGAGGGCATCGTAGATACTCAACTTAGCAGGCAACTTCTTAAGGTGAGCTAAGACGTTGTAATCAACACTTGGAACATTAACATCAAGACCCGATGGATTTGAAGGAGAGTTTGATTGTTGAGTAGAGACTTGAATCGGATCTGTGGAAACAATTTATTTTCCCTTTTCCTGTGGGGGAAGCCTAGGGGGTAAAATCTTGCCACCACGTAGTTGTACTTGCACGATTTCATCGGAAAGTTCTACGGGGAGATCTACACTCTCCTTAGGCGGTTGATTGTTATTTTATGAAAGAAAATCTGAATCTGAAAAGTCTATCACAACGGGACTCCCTTGAAAGTTAATTTCAGGGGTATCACCCTCTGATATGACATCAAATTCATCTTCCCCTTGATGGGTCAAATCTGGAGAGCTGAGTTTTTGAACTTCTTGATTATCCTCAGCTGGCTCCGGGTTATTTTCAACAGAAGAATCATTTAAAATTTTATTCTCAACACTAATCATCAAAATATTTGCAGAAGGATCTTTCTTTTTATTCAATTTTGGACCCTTTGCCTTTGATGGGGCAAAATAAAAGTCAGATAACTTTAATGAGACTAATGGTTTTGAGCCACCATCCACCACTTGTACAGATCTCTCATCAATAAATTTCCTCTATACAAAAGGTTCACTCTTTTCATTTTTATTTGATACATTAGTTCCTACAACTACTAGAGAGGAAATTGTCCCAATATCCTCCTGCGATGCCTCCAGTTCAACCTCCCAGATCGGGCCCCGAGCTCTCGTCGGTAACTGTTGAGAAAGACGAAAAGATTGGTTAATCGACTTTTTAAATGCCCGGGATAGTGCTATATCCCAACCATCTTCAATGAACAAAAAAAGATTAGAAATTTTATCTGAAATAAATTTGACAGATCCCTGATCCGGATTAACCAAGTACTCCTTTGGAATTATAATATTACCTTGACGGAAGTTTTTCTCGAGCCAGTCCTTAAAGTCTATACAGTCTTCGATTGTGTGGCCCAACATGCGATGGTAGGGGCAAAAGGTCGGATCATCCTTTTTATTTGCCTCTTCTGACTTTTTGGCCTCCGGCAATTGAAAATCTGGCTTCTTTAGAAAGCTCTTAAAAATTTTCTTCACCGACTCCCTTTTGAATGGATACGGACGAGCCAATCTCTCTTCAAAAGTGGGCCGGTAATATTCTCTAGTAGGTTGAGAAGTTATCTGAAACGGTTGAGGTTTCTGAGTTTGTTGAACAGTATGGTTACTTGATTGAACGTTGACCGGCTTCTTCCCCTTGTCGACTGCTGAAACCGTTGTTGTCCTCTTTTCAAAGGACTTCAACGGTTTACTAACATTCTTATCTTAAGTAGAATCCTTTAAAAATGACATTTTGGAAGCCTCTTCTTGTAGATTACTAGCTTTGTTAAAAAGCTTCTCGAAGGTTTTGATTGTAAACCCCTTCAATAGAAAAGCAATAGGCCCGTGGATATTCTTTAGAAAAATCTCCACTACATGTTGCTCTTGCAGTTGGGGTTTACACTTCATCGAGAGGTTTCGCCACCTCAAGTTGTAGTCGACTAAAGACTCTTCCGGCTTTTATTTTTCGATGACGAGATCACCAACGGTTACACGTTATTGAGCTCCTGAGAATCTTTTTAAAAAGAAGCCCTCGAGCTCTGTAAAAGTTTTTACTGAACCGTTTGATAGATCTGCGTACCACTCAAAAGCAATGCCGGACAAACTACTCACAAACTAGTGAAAGAGCAGAGCATCCGACCCCCCTGCGTTGCAACAGCTTGCTCGGAAATGGGCCAGATGCTGTCTTGGGTTTTCTAAGCCGCTAAAAACTTTGAAAGAAGGTGGCACAAAGCCCTTTGGATAAGGAATCAAATCATAGGGTCTACCCTTTGGAATAGATAAAGTTCCTTGTGAATGGGCTAAGGTCTCCCTTACCTGGGTTTCAATCATCTGACGGATATCTTTTTCTAGTTGAGAAGTGACTTCTGGAAGCTTGAAACTAGAATCAGCCTTCCTGCTGTGCTCGCCCGTTGTGAGTACTGTGGGCTGCAACTGCTCGGGTTTAGACTGTTGTGCCTGGAACATCTGACTCTGCATTTGTTCTACCTTTAGCATCATCTCTTTGACCTTTCTTTCCAGATTTTTGATGTAATCATCTTTCTCTCTCAGTTTGACAGAGGTATCAGAATCTGAGTCGACTGCTGCTGACTCTTCTTCTTTATCGGAACGGTGTTTAGAAGGCTCAGCATCTTTAGTTGATGCTCGAGTCTCGACCATGTGGACATCCCCTATTGGCTCCTCCTCAACTAACAAGTCATCTTCATCCAGATTGAATGTATAAATAGCCTTCTTCTTAAGGATATCTCTGATTTCTTGTACCACTTCCTCGATTGGCCTCCCATCTATTGCTTCAGCATAAATGGGTAAATATCCATCATAATCCATCACTTGATCATACTCTTTCACGTCTAATTTATCAAAAATGTTGCTAATCTTAACATCTTCCTCAGTAATTTCTTCACTAACCAATTGATCTAACATCTCTTGATTATGATCTTGAGTCGTCTCCTCCCCTCTGACTGTCCTGAGTTTGGTAGTCGCAAGGGTGACATCCTCAGTAGGATGAGGGACATCTATCTTAATTGGTGATGGAGGTGCTTGAATAGCGGGGGCTCCAACATCAACGCGAATAGAGTCCTCACATTCCTGAACTGGGAGTCTAGGGAGTTTGAACGGTATCTGAATCTGAGATTCTTTGAATTGTATTCCAATACATCTACTAAACTTTCTTCGTACACATGATTCTTCTGGCGACATGGGCCTCTTGCCCTTAACATCATCTAGTTTTGGCTTTTCGAAGAATTCTTTAGACTTTGCTATTACTGGGGCCAGCTTTGACAGTTTTAAAGGTGGGATCGATGGTCTATAACTAAAAGGGCGACTCTGGCCAGACCCGGTTAATACTATCTCTTCCGTCTTTGAAGACGGGAGGCGAGGCACCCAATGATATCCATCTACTAAGACCGACGTGATAGGTTGTTTAACGAACTTCTTGTTCTTCATCACTGGCTGAGGAGTCGGGTTCTTAGCTTCAGACTTTTCTTCTTTCAAAACTTCTTTATCAAGTTTGTGTGAAATCACTCCCTTCAAGTGTTTCACATACTGTTCCTTAGTCTGCCCTACTTGAGCAACACAAGTATGGATGATATTTCTAGGCTTCCTAGCTTTCAGAACTTGCTTCTTCTTTGGGGTTCTTTTAACAGAATAGTCTAGTGGGCTAGGCGGAGTGCTAGCTATCCGAGTAACTCTCTCCTCCCCTGCAGCAGCTACGAGGGGGTGAAAATGACTCCCTTTAAGGAGTGGAGAAGAGGCAGGGATTGGCAGCTCCTCAGCAGCCTCAAGATTGACTTTACTCAAGGCCTTTAGCTCGGCAACCTTCTTGGTCTTGGTTATTTTCTTTCTTAATCTTCTAAGGTAGTTCTTCTTGGAATTCTTACTGCCATAAAGAGTTTTAGAACTAGAAGATCCTTTCTCAAACACTCTCTTGCCTGCAGCGGCAGCTTCCAATTTTTTTGCATCTTCGAGAAATTCTTTGGGTGCGTTAGCGATGTCTAGTGCAGACCAAATACTAGGAGGAGCATCGTTTTTAGCTCCTATGGCTAATTGAACTACAGGGGCATCTTTCTCGCCCTCGACAGCAAAGTCCACCAAAGTATTTCCATTCATCACCAGTCTAAGGGAATTAAACCCTATCCCAAACTGAATCGAGTTCTCGTAAACCAATTCTTCAATCAGCAAATCACGATCCATTGAAAACAATAGTTTGCCAGCCATTGCAGTTAATTTGATTGTCTGAGAATT
This sequence comes from Dendrobium huoshanense, assembly GCA_016618105.1. Lineage (NCBI taxonomy): Eukaryota > Viridiplantae > Streptophyta > Magnoliopsida > Asparagales > Orchidaceae > Dendrobium > Dendrobium huoshanense. Next base: position 68,215,137 of record CM028344.1, on the reverse strand, counting down.
GGAAAGGAGAATATTTGAATTAGAAACTTGAATTTGAATTTGAAAATAAATTTATATTTTATCATATATATCGGGCTATAAGAGCTATAACCCGGTATAAAATGATAGAATATAGAGTTTGATTTTGATTGAAATAGAGTTTGAATTTTCGTTGTATACATTTAACTACAAAAAGATTTTATATGAAAATATATAACAATGATAATCTGAATTTGATTTGGATGAATTTGAAGAAGATATTTGAATTTGATTTGAAAGATAGAGATTTAGAAATTCGAAAATCCGGCAGCATTTTCCCTTATTTTTGGAACTCAATGTGTTGAATTTTCATTCAACAAAAGGTTCACAAACAAATATCGGGAAAATTGCTAAGAAGGCTTAACTCTTTCAACCTTGAGAATAATCCAAGAGTGCAATGTTAAAGGCAAACTTTTACCGGATAGAGTTTAAAGGTTTGTTGTATATGCTAACTACGATAATCGTCGTATGATTACATATAGCAGCAATGAATGATTTTAGAAAGATACTTAAAAAATAAAAAATCCGGCATCACTGCCCCTTATCTTTGAGACTCAATGTGTTGAATTTTCATTCAACAAAAAGGGTCTACAATTATTAGGGGAAAATACTAAAAGATTTTCAAATGCGAGTAAAGGGCGAAATTGTTGAAGGTGAACTCTTGCCAAGAGGGTTCAAAGATGTGTTGTATATGCCAACTACGATGATCTTCGTAGGAAGACATATAACAACAACGATCGATTTTGATTCGATTTTCAAAAGAGATGTTTAAAATTTAGAAAAATTTTGACAGCATCTCCCCTTATTTTGGGACTGAAGGTATTGAATTTTCATTCAACAGAAGGTCCACATTAGTTTTGGGAGATTTATTTGGAATTTATTTGACTCTTTCATTCTAGTCGGTGGACTAAGAATGAAATGTCGTAGCTTAATTCTACCGGTATAATTGAATTTTTTAAGACGAACCTTAAAATTGAATGCTACACTTGATCGTATATATATATATATATATATATCAAATCGAAATTGTTACAATTTGATATTCAACGATACGACGTAACGATCATCTAGACGTTGCAAGGATTAAAATTCTACTAAAAGATTGAGAATTTAGATTTTAAAAATTTGATGAAATTTTCTATAAGTTATATAACTTAGCATGCCACTAGTAACCCGAGCACGCTAGTTTCTAAAATTTATAGAAATGTTTAGAAAGGGATAGACCTGACTCTTTCGCTCTACCAACCAAGTTGGAGGTAAAATGTCCAAGCCCAATCTAGAAGGAGGTTTTCTACACTCACTTCTCGTTTGACATGTCTTAATTGAGTTAGCCACACTCACCCAAGAGAGAAATGGGTAGAGGGACCAACAGAGAGAAAGGTAGTCAAAACTATTGATGAAATAAAATTTATACCACTATTAAAGATGGAGAGTGAGATTTTCCCCAGCGGAGTTGCCATTTTGTTTTATTGAAAAAATTTTTTTTAATATATATATAGTTTTGAAAAATATTTAATTTTCTTTGGAAAAATTTAATTTTTGAATTTTTGTTTTGAAATCGAACACAACATTGGGAACGATATATCATCTCAAATGGAGAGAATATCATTCACTAATTGGTTCGAATTTCAAAGCTTTAAAGTTATCAAAATTATCGTAGTCGAACTCATGAGAGACAACATATGATCTCGAAAGATCAAAATTATGTTCAATCAATTATTTAACTACAATAATCTGAATAAGAGACCGTTAATTTCATAATCAAAATTACAATAGAAATTGATATATCTCTCTGAGGAAAGAAGCTATCAATAGCTATTGATCGTTTGAAAATAGAGGTAACGATCATTGAAATCTGAATTTTTTCAAAGATAATTAATTAATGATTTTGAAAAATTAATTTTGAAAATCAATTCTGGGTTACTAAATCTCCTACGAGCGCAAGCCCTCGTAGTTAATTACATCGCATGAAAATTAGAAATTTCCCTATGAAAACTCTCGATTAAAATAGCGGTGTAAATTTTATTTAAGATTTTCAAAAATCGATATCAAAGGAGAAAAAGGGTAAGAATTTTCAAATGAGATTGGTACAATGTTGAGCACTTATTTCTGGAGTCAAAGGAAGAAAGGTAGGAGGTGTTTTGAGATTCTGAATTACTTTAGAAACACCACAGTCTATCCTAAGTGTTGGGCTTGAATTTGATTGAAAGTAATTTAAGTTTGAGTGGTTAATTTTATTAGAAATTTGGGATTCATTTCCTTAAAGTTGAGGTTTTATGGCCCGAGCCAGCCTCAGAACCTAAGTCTAAATTGGGCACTAAAAGTTAGTGCACCGAACCTAGCTAGTGCAATGCGAATCTGGTCTTACCCCGGCCTGGATTGGGGAGCCAGCTAAACCACCTAAACGATTTTAAAATATGAGTCTAATCTTTTTGTAGAGTGGTAGATACATTAATTAGAAAAGTATAAATGAACGGGGTCGATATCTAGAGCAGATCCTTAATTGACCCCTTAGACTTATGTTGGGTATTTGATGTCTAAATAATGCAATTAAATATTAGACTCGATTTTAATTTGTTACTAATGCGATGCATGCTAATCGACTCGATTGAATGCAAAATTGATATGTAGCAGTTTAAAAATTTTGGCTTAGAAAATAGGTTTTTTCCTAGAGATTGCATAACATCCCCTTGACAGATCGATACTCTCATAGGCTAGGTGGTTTGCCAGAACCCGCAGGCGGGGAGATGCCTAACAAGGTAGAGAAAGTATAATATAAATGCATAAAAAAACCCTCGGCGAGTCCGAGCTTACTTCTTAAGACCGTTTAGAATTTCTATCTTATCTTAAAAAATTTTATTTAATTAGTAGAAAAATTTTGACAAGCCCCTAAGAGCCTAAAATCGTACTCCAGGTCAAACTAAATACGGCATGCAAATAAAAAGACTAGAAAAGTAGGAGTTCTAATGCAAAATTAATTAAATAAATCAATTAAATTAAATATATCAAATTGAATGTCCATATGGAAAGTGCCACTTATTATTACTTCTTAAAAATTGTAAGAAATTAAAGGGACCGGGCACCACTGACTACAACCCAGATTTCTAATCCTAAATCAAATGACTTTGAGATTTGGGATTCTTCTCGTTGTCCATTTCTTCGTCTTCTCATGAACATCTTGATTCGTCGGTTCAGGATATCCAAATGGAAAGAAACTCCCCCTTGAACGGGGTGTTATCTTCCCTCTTTAGATATTTGAAAGGGATCCTAATTTGACTTCCAAATGGAAGAAGACTCTCCCCTTTAGGGATGTCTTCACCTCTTTGGAATTCAATTTGGATCAAATATCCCAAATTCAAATCATTTTGAGTATTTTACAACCTTTATATAATCAAATTACATTAATTTGAAATAGAAAATCTAGACTCTATCCTGCGAGGTTATCCTAATAATCAGTAGTTATATATTCAATCTCAAGTAGTTATAATATGAAAAATTAAAATGTATTTTTTTTAGCCATACTTGACCATGCTCTTTTATTTAAAGGGGGTCTTAAGCGCGGCAGGTACCTGTGCAAAGAGTATATATATATATATATATATATATATATATATATTATTAACTACCCCCTTTAATTTCAGCTCCTTGCATGAGCATGACCATCTATATAAGATTGCACAAGTATAATTCGCTCCTAACCTAGGGAAAAATCTAACGCACAATCAATCACAGAATACAAGAAGCAGGTAAGTAAACACAACAATTTTATACTAGCAAACAGCATGCAGAAAAAGCTCAAAAACACGACACACAGCTGCGGAAAAGTAAATACCGGCCTATCCTAAAACTAGAGTCGGTGATCCTAGCAAACTGTCTAAAGTGTATGAGATGGGTCGTGTGGTTTTGATGTTTCCTAAATAGGATGTTAGGTTAAAGTCATTTGAGATTCGATTGGTTGAAAGGCTTAAGGGATATTTAGTTAAAGTTTAAATCTTAATGATTTTGAATAAGTTTTAGGATTAATTCTTATTATTTGTTGGAAACCACCTTTGTTTCACACCGAGGCCGTAAAGTTTTTTTCACCTTCCTTGGGGCTGAGTAAACAACCTCGTAGACCTGGGTTACCCAGTGGTACCCAATATAATTAAGTAATTTAAGATTTGATTAAATTTTAAGAATTAATAAATTTTATTAGAAGTATTTGGTTGCTGATTTTTAAATTTTGATTAATTAAAGTTTGCCATTAACTAATTTGTGGCGTTGTGCCACCAGGCTCGAGGAACCAGCCTCCTTATGACACTTAGCCCCGCGGCCCGAAATAGTTCAGCCGATAAACCAAATTAATGTAGTTGAATTAGAGATTTTAAAAGGTTTGATAATTAATAATTAATCTATTTTAAGGTTTAACACCCCTTAGAATCCATTCGTGGCGTTGTGCCATCAGGCTCGAGGAACCAGCCTCCTTATGACACTTAGCCCCGCAGCCCGGAGTAGTCCAGCCAATAAACTTCATCTTTGGGATGGTTGTTATATTTTAAAAGGTTTGTTGAGTGTTTTAAACATTAAACTAATATTTTCTGGAGTTTTAGAATGATTTTGAGTTTTTAAGAATTTTTGGAATATTTTAATCATTTAATTAAGGGTTGAAAATTGACTTTTTGATTAAGGGTGTTTTCTATAATGTTAACATTTTATTAAAATACTAGACCTTACTACGATCGGTTAGACAATAAGTACACTAAAATCGGATCTTTCTACATTTTATTATAAAGGTTTGAAGTTTTGAACTAATTTTGACCTACAATTGACCAATCGTTGACTTTTTGAATTTGACAGATTTCTGGAATTTTAACATTTTTAATCAATATTAGGCATTATTATGAGTTGAATGCAAGTGAGTTTGTTCAATTTGGATTTTTTTTAATTAGTTATGAATATTTGAAATTTATGTATTTATTGGAATTATTGAATATCCTTAATTAAAGGCCCTTTTTGTGGTTTTGCTCCAAATGAGTTCCCAACTCCTTGAAATCAACTCCAAAGGTCAGGAATGACCTAAGGAGGGATTCCCAAGTGTTTGGGAAATTTTTGGAATTTTTAATTATTATTAATTAATTAAATTAATAAAATATTGATTTTCAATTAAAATTAAATTAAGGCTTAGTTTGCTTTCAAATAATTTTGGTTTTAATTTACATTGGTTAAGAGTTTAATTATGGTCAGTTAGAGGGGTTAAACATAATTTTTGGGTTTAAATTGGATTTATTACATTTTCTGGAAGTTTTAAGACTTAATTAAGGCTTAAACTTAGGAAAATTAATTAAGGGGCTTAATGACTTCTAAAACCAATGAAGGTTTTCCCTAAAGCTGAGTGTCACTAAGTTTAAGTGGTTTAAATTTCAAGTTCAAGTGAAGTATATCCTATTTATAATAAATTTTCTAATTTTTCTAATCAAAGTTCCTAATTTTTGTCCTTAATTGTGTCACTATGTTCAATAGGTTTGAATCAAGGTTTTAACTAACTCTCAAACTTAACATAAGAAATATGCAATCACACCGAACAAATCCTAAATCTAGGAGAGCCTAAATCTAAGTGGTGGGTGCACAACTTAAGCATGCAAATACTGAACAAGATACATGTAATTAAAATAAAGTTAGTGAACAATCAATGAAAGATTATTCACTAATAATCCCCATTAATTCTATTCAAATAGACTTAATCTACATTTAAAATTTCAAAGGGATCTCCCAAGGTTTAAAAATTTAAACATATATATATATATATATATATATATATATATATATATACACATATAAATATATATTTTAAATTAAAAATAATTCAAAATATTATAAAAATAAATTTATAAATGATTGAGAGACCCACTGATTTCAAGTTGTTAGAAAATAATTTTTTTTAAATAATTAATATAGCACTTAATTAAATATCACTTAAATATTAAGATATTCAAATAATTCAAATAAATCAAGATAAATGAATATTTTAATCCTAAAATTAATGTTAAGTTAGAGTATTTTGAATTTCAAGAATTTTGATATATTACTTATAATTTTCAAAAATAATTTGAATTTAATTTAAATTTCTAAAGTTTGAGGTTAAATATATAGTTTGAATTAATTAATATTCAAAATGTTTCTTGAATTAAATGAAATTAACCCTTAAATATTTCTGGAATTCAAATTATTAAAATAGTATTTGAACTTAAATTAAATAATGATTAAATAATTAAACATTTAAATATTTAAAAACTATTTAAAAAACATATTATGTATTAAATTAGATTAAATTTTAACTTAAATTAAATATATATATGTTAAATATTTTAGATATATATATATATATATATATATATATATATATATATATATATATATATATATATATATATACATATATTTTTTTTATTAAAATATGCTTTAAAATAAAGTTTTAAATTTTATTAAATATTTAAGATCATTTTAATTAAATATTAACTTTAAATAAGTAATATTTAAAATATTTCAAAATAGATCAATACTTTATCTTAAAATTGATTTTAAATTAGAACTTTTAATTTCCTGATAATATTTATACAAAATAAATATTTTTATACTTTTAAAATAATTTTAAATGATTTTTAAAAGAAATCTGTAATTAAAACAGATTTAAAATTAAATTAAATCCTCTTCAATTAACTGGCGGCAGAGGAAGACACGTGGCGGCTCCTGTTTGGCGGGTCAGAACCGCGCGGCGGTGCCAAATGATTGGCGATGGCAGTCTGCCACGCGTCGACCGGAGGCTGTTTCACGCAGTTCACTTAACCACGTCGACAGAATGTCTGAGCCGTCGGATCAACACGGGTTTGATCTAGCGGCGGAGATCAAATCCATTGTTCGATCTCCGCGGGCAGATATCAGGCGTCGGAGATTTGATCCCACGGTTCTGAGCGGGCGGCCAGGATTAAGCTCCATCTAAGATGGACGGCTGAGATTGCGCCAAATGAAGGGAGTTAGCGAACATTCGGATCCGCGGTCAGATCAAACGGCGGAACAACCAAATCGAAGCCATTGATCATAGGATCAACGACTCATAATCGACGTAAGCCAAGCTTACGTAAATCGAACCCTAGAAAGGGTTCTTTGGCTTGTTCTCCCTATCCAGTCAATCAAATCGTTTGAAATTTTAAATCTAAATAGCCCGTGTGAACAGAAATAATGGGGAAATGTTTTTATAACCTATAGTGCATCAAAACAAAATCTATTTAGCTCAAGTGTCCTAAGCTAGGTTTAAGATTTTCACCTAGATTTTTGGACGGTTTGACCCATTTATAGAATTGTTGCACTTTTAGACTATCCACGCTTCTGTTTCTAGAAGACTCCTCAGTCTGAAAACTCCTGGATTGAGTGCAACGAAAGCTTGAATGGAACGCCCTTGTCTCACTGAAAAGATGGTCGCCGACGACTTTGACCGACTGGATTTGAGTGAGGATGTGTGGAGGGACCTCTGGGGAGCTCAATGGAACAGGGGGCTGGGTTTGAGAGAGCTTGAGTGGAGAGAGAGGCTAGGGTTTCGAATGAGGGTTCAAAATAGGCTATTGCCTTATTCAAACTCCCTCAGATTGAATAGAAGGCTGGGATTAGCTGGGAGAGTTCCTGGATGGTTGCCAAGTGTCCAGGAGGTAGGTGGGAGCAAAAGACAAGGACAGATCAAGGACATCCTACATGGAAAGGGTGTTTTGTCTTGATTTGAGGACATGTGGGGCAATATGGGCCTTTGGATTTAAATCTAAGAGCTTACAATGGCTCAAGGGAGCTTCTAGACCCGACTCAATCAGCTGGAATGATTTTGGATTGAGTGGATTAGCTCAAAGGATTTATTTAATCACCCTTAACCCTTCTAAAGCCTCATGTTGACTATTTGACTGGTCAATCAGTCAAACATGAGTGAGGTGGCAGCTGAGTTGGCAAGGAGTGACCTCAAAGAGGGTTTAGAGTGATCTGGTGGGGATTGGGCTAACTTGAATCAAGTCATTTGGGCATTTAAGCCCCTTTGAAAGGTTTGTTGACTATGTTGACCAGTCGACAATAGGTGAGGTGGCATGTGAGAATGCCACGTGTGTTGGAATGGTTGAGTTTGGAAGGGTTTGAAGCTTAAGGAGTTTGAATCTAAATGAAAGCATGAAGACTTAATGTAATTTGACCAAATAATGTGGTTTGACTTGGTCACATGACCATGAAGTGACTCATGCTTGATTTAGAGAGGTCCAAAGCATGTGATTGAAGGGTATTTGACATTTGAAAAGCTTAATTGAATTGGATTTGTATATAGGCCTTGAATTGGTCTGAATGGGTCAGGTTAGACTAAATCTGGATCTAGTTGACCAAGTCAACTGGTGATTGGGTTAGGAGTCCAAACAAGTCCAAATCACTAAGTAAAGTGATCAGAAGAGTTTGACAGAGTTTTGAATGAATTTAAGGCTTGATTCAAAGTGAAAAAGCTTGAGGGTTGATTTGGTCAACCTAAGTTGACTGGGTCAACTAGGTTGACCCAGTGGATGGGTCTGGACTAGACAGGTTTGAAATTATGTTTGGGATCTGGTAGAAGTAATTTCAGGGATTAAATAGGCTATTTGGGTCAAATAGGCTAAAGGGGCCTTTAATGCGCCTTGAATCAATTATGGTTGATTTGATCAATCAGGTGGATCCAGGGTCTAGAAATGGGTTCAATAAATTCAAAATAACATTTTGAGTCTATTGGATGTGGTCCCAAGTCCTAGGGAAGCCATTTGGTTCAAAACACCTGTTTGGACCCTTAAAGGGCCTTTAGGTCAAACCTGTTGACTTGGTCAACCAGGTTGACCCAATGATTGGGAATGGGTCAAACAGATTTGAAATAACATTTGAAACTTACTGAAGGTGGTTGCATTCAAATTGGAGTTCAATTGGTTGGAAATCAATATTTGAGCCCCCATAGGGGTATTTTGGTCATTTTGGACTCATGACGACTAGGGGCTGAAATGGGTCCAGAAAAATGCAGTTTATTAATCAACATATCAGGATTTAGGGTTTAGAAGTGACTAGAGGCTTTGGTGAAGGCTCTAAAGTCAGAATCTTCTAGGTGACAGGTCCAGTGGCATAGGTTGTAAATATTTGAAGGTTTTACAGCCTTTGGATTTCGATTTAGATTCTGAGGTTAGAGACCTCAGAATGAGCTCAAATTTGGAGGGTTTCTTTCAGAGACATGCCCCATCAGTATGCAACTGACGGACTCTGAATCGGAGATCATTTGATTAGGTTTTGAAATGTTTGAAAATTCACTAGAAGAGATTTTCAGGGCTTGGACCTTTGGCCTTGAGTTTGAGTTTGAATTTCTGGATTTGAATTGGGTTTTGGATTTGGATGATTAAGATTAAGCTATCCAAATCATTTATAATCATTTGGGGTGACATGAACAGTAATGATAACAGTGAAATCATGCATTAATAGTAAATTCGTGCAGTAACTAAATCCGTACAGTATAGTAATGACAAATCTGTTAGTATTAATAAATCCATACAGTAGCAGTAACAATACTGTTAAACATGCAATTCAGTATAGTAGTCATACAGAGCAAGTAAAAGCATTGGCTATTAAGGTATTTTTCATTCTTGTATCAATATCTTGTATCTTGTATTTTGTATATGTTGGCTCATTAAGGGTCGTCACCCTTGCCCGTCGGAATAATAATATCCTTATGACTCACAATCATTGTATCACATGATCAATAGAGGATAACACAAAACCCTTTTTAAAGGAAAGCCCGTCGGCCCGCCATCCTGTACAGGTCGATCTTCAACCAACGGTTCAACCAGTCTTTACTTATCTTTCAGTAATAGTAGTATATTCAATCATATATTCACATTTATATACATCTCATTAATGCATTGCAATCAATAAACATAATTTAGCTCAATTTAGAAAATTCCTTAAAATATTTTATAGTATACAGAAGTCGTTATAAAATGCACAGTTTTAAAAAATTACCAAATTACTAGAAATCGAATAAAATATCATTTCAAAACTTTACTTGTACTGAAGCAATATTTTTCAACTTCCAGATTTTTTTCTATTCGATAAAAATTCCACATAATTCAAAATACCCGGTGAAATTTTTTTAGAAAATACTCAAATCATGCAAAAATATCATTTTTATAACATACTAAAAGTTACGCGGTAAAAATTTCATCAATACAAATATATGCACATTTTTTTGTAACGAAAATACAAAATTGAGCAGAACAAAATACCAAAACTCGAAATCTTTGAAATCAGAAATAGGAATCGGAGTCCTTATTGCAAGACAAACAAATCTTCCAACTGCGTCGTCGGACAAAAAGCGCTCAGCGGCCCCCGAAATCAAGCCTTCCTCTTCTCTTTCCTTCACTTTCTCTCTCCTACTTTTTCTCTCTCTTCAAAAATATCTCAAAATATCTCAAATCCTTCATTTATCAAGCAGGATCATCCAGGATCGTCCCGGACGATTCCTATTCGTCCCGGGACGAGTTGCTCTCGGGAGAAATTTTGTCCTAACGGTCTCAGGTTCGTATAGACGAACTCAGGTTCGTATAGGCAGTTCGTCCCATACTAACCATAAAGATTTTCAAATTTCTTCAGTTCGTCCCGTACTAAAGTCAGTTCATACGGGCTAACTGCACTAAAAAATATAAACTCGGAGGGGTTTTACAATCTACCCACCTTAAGAAAAATGTCGTCCTCGACATTTCCCTTAAGGGTACAAAAAAATCGATATAAAACAAATCCATCCAATCAAAACTCAAATCAAAATAAAAAATCGTCGAAAACCATACAACCATACAATTCATTCAATCACATGGTAGATTGTAATACTCCTCAGATTTTCAATTTTTTTGAGTGTTGTTAGTCTGTACGAACTAACTTTAGTACGGGACGAACTGAAGAAAATTGTGAAAATCTGTATGGTTAGTACGTACGAACTGCCCGTACGAACTTGAGTTCGTCCGTACGAAGCTGAATTTGTTGGGACGAAAATTGTCCAGAGAGCAAGTCGTCCCGGGACGAATAGGATTCGTCCGAGACTATCTGATTTGATAAATATCTGATTTTGAGATACTTTTAAGAGAGAGAGAATTGGAGAGAGAAAGAGAAGGAAAAGAGAAGGAAAAGGCTTAGTTTCGGAGACCGCGGAGTGATTTTCGTCCGACGACGCAGTTGGAAGAATTATTGGTCTCGCTGTAAGGACTCTGAAACCTATTTTTGATTTCAAAGATTTTGAGTTTTGATATTTTTTGCTCAGTTTTGTATTTCCGTTACCGAAAAACGTGCATATCTTTGTATTGACGAAACTTTTACAGCGTAACTTTTGGTATGTTTCTGAGATGATGTTTTTGCACGATTTGAGTATTTTCTAGAAAGTTTTCACCGAGTATTTTGAATTCTGTGTGATTTGAATCGAATAGAAAATTATCTGGCTGTTAGAAAATATTGATTTAGTACAAGTAAAGTCTTGAAACGCTGTTTTACATGATTTCTAGTAATTTGGTAATTTTCTGAAACTGTACAAGTAACGTCTTTTGTCTACTATACGATATTTTAAGAGATTTTCTAAATTAAGCTAAATTGTGTTTATTGATTGCAATGCATTAATGAGATGCATATGAATGTGAATGTTTGATTGAATATACTACTATTATTGAAAGACAAGTAAAGACTGGTTGAACCGTTTATTGAAGATCGACCTGTACATAATGGTGGGCCGACGGGCTTTCCTTTAAAAAGGGTTTGGTGTTATCCTCTATTGATCACGTGATACAATGATTGGAAGTCATAAGGAGATTATTATGCCGATGGGCAAGGGTGACAAACCTTATTGAGCCAACGGATACAACGATATAACGATACATCGATATTCCAAGACTAAAAAACACCTTAATAGCTATTGATTGTACTTGTTAAGTAAGACAACTGTACTGGAATGCATGTGTAAAGTATTGTTCTTATGATTACCTTATGGATTTACTGATAATGAATTGATCTATTATTACTGATTGATTTATTGATTAATGTACGTTTTTATTTATATCAACAGATTTATTGATTGAGTATAGATTTATTGATTGATGAATGGATTTACTGACGAATTTACGGGTTTATTGTTATTGTATGATTTTATTGATACTGCATACTGTACATGTCACTGAATATAGATAATGATATGGATATTGATATTGCATTGATTCATTGATACTATGGATACTGATATTATTGATTCATCGATATTATTGATTCATTGATACACCGAATACGAACTGATACATACACCGATATTACTGATTCACTGATACTACTGAAAAATTGTACTGATCTTATAGCATGTGATACACTGAACAAGTGATATATATATATATATATATATATATATATATATATATATATATATATATATATATATATATATATATATATATATATATAAACTGAATTTCATGTGATTTACGATTTACTGAGAACGTGATCTAGAATATGATTTTACTACATTGATTGATTTATTGATTTAATTTCAACTCTTTTTAACGATGTATTGATTTGATTGTTTTATATGATTTCATACCAATTGATACTATTGACCAGAATTGATTTCTTTATTTAATTATCTAATTGATTCTATTGATATGATTGATTGATGTTAATAATACGATATTGATTTAACCGATTTACTAATACGGACTTATTTATTGAGGATTTATCGTTACTGTGCGGATTTATCGTTACTGTATGGATTTATTGTTATTACACGATATCACTGTTATAGTATAATCGTTCATGTCGTCACATGATTGTTACTGATATTGATACATACGCTACTACTATTGATTCAATGTACTAACATTATACACGTGATATAGATTACTGTATTGCATATGATTTATTGAGCAAGTGATATTGAATAACTGGAATTGCAAGTGTATGTTTTGATACGATTCTACTACATTGATTCGATTGATGTTATAGACTGATGTGATAGATAAGATGACAACTGTAGATATTTGATGCACGTACTGATTTATTGAGCTTTATAGGATTTTCTACTATTCACTGATTCTATCACTGATGATTTTGGATTCTACTGTTTATGCATTGATTATTGATTTCCGTTATGCATTGATTTCTGATTTTTGTATATGCATAAATTTAATGATCATGTGCAAGTGACTGTTATTGATTTGACTGATTGACATGCATATTGGTTCCGTATTGTACTTTGATTTCAGTTGTAGGCTTTGGTGACCTGCTGGTCTTTTTGAAGCTCATTATATGTGGTTAACAATTTTAGGTCAGAGCAAGGGAGCAGGAAGTGATGGTTAATCAAGACTGTTGACGAATCCTTTCACTATAGATGTCTGGGATGTCACACCAAGCACATCGAGATCGACTACCATTTTATTAACGATCACATACGATAGGGACACATAAATATAGCTCACATCTACACTGTTGACCAAGTCGCAGACATCCTTACTAAAACCTTCTGATCAACAGGTTTCAGATGCCACGGTTCAAATTAACCATTCGAACCTAGAATGGTTAATTTGAGGGGGAAGACCTAAAAAACTTGCTTAGTAAATATTAGAAATGACTTTTCTTTATTAGATTTAATTGTGAATTTGACTCTTAACAAGACATAATGGAGAAAAAAGAATTCATGTAGTCGACCCCATGTAGTGGGATAAAAGCATGATGTTGTTGCATATAGGAGTTGTTTAGTTTGACAAGTTTTAGGCATAAAATATTCTAAATGTAGAATATGTAATTTTTTGTCCCAAATATGAATGTGTAATTTTTTATGCCAACATGAACATTTTAACTCAAATATGATACTTATGCATGAATATAACTCATTAAAATCAAATCAAAATAATAAGTGAATTATTTTGGTATTTGTGTCAATTCAAACTCGATACAAAAAGCATTCAGATCAGAATTTTAGACCCAAATTCAATTCAAATAATAATCAAATGAATTAGATCTTAATTTCAAATCATTTATGGTTACCAGCAAATGGCCTTTTCATAGACTTAAAAAGCCCAGCCCGTGACACTTATCATTAATCGCAGTCCGCTAGCCCATGGTCTTCATTTCATCAGGACCAAAATCCACCGTTCATTTTGCAGTATGAGCACTATTAAAGCTCTTCCGCTGGTTAGGGTTTTCCGCGGATCTCTGGTCTCCTTGCATTCGGCTCTGCTTCCCTCAATCTTTCGGCGAAGGAGGTAAAGCATTACGATTTCCTAACACTTTCTCCAGCAGTAGCAGATATGTTTGGCTGTCAGCTGTAAATCGATCGTTTTTAAGCATTATGTAAGATGTAAATTTATTTATTTTTCCATTATCTGGAGAGCCATTGGTATTTTTTTCCTCCCTGAATCGTGTAAGAGGATGTTTTATGATGAATTTTTGTGGCCGTTCCGCTCCTAAGCGATGATATTTAATCCCGATTTATAGTTTTTCTTGTCATAATTCTCTTGTCTGCGTGCTCTGTAGCCTCTCTTTTTCTTCTTTTTTGTGCTCCAAATTAGTTTTCCATTGCCCCTGATATCTAAGCAAAAACCTAGAAAATAACTGACGTTCTTTTGAAATCAAGCGTGCTACCTATTTCTGATAATGGCCAACGAGTCCTCGCAAAAAGATCCGAAAATGAATCAAGGCTGGAGTCTCGAAAATGCTCTTTCTTCACCGAAACCCTGAAATGGGTATTAGGAAGGAAAACCATTGAGCAAGAGAATTGGCATCCATTGTTGCCATAGGCCTTTGGTTGTCGAGGTTCTTTTTGCCATTTACATCAGATCTGGTGGTTTATGCTGTTCATTAATACGTGATATAGATTACGAGCTTTATATCATGTTTATCTATTCATGTACTATTAAAGATTGTGAGATTGCTTGAATAGGTGGTACATTGTCACGTATGATACACTTACATTCTTTAATAATAAAGCTTGTTGCGCAGGACATGGTATGATACATTCATGCGGCTGACATTTGTCAAGAAAGTCTTCTACTTGTCCAATTTAAAGAAATAAAAGAAATTTAATAGTTTCATGTATCAACACACTTGTCTTGAATGATAAATTTAAATTTAGAAGTACATTCCACAAACATCTTTAGTTAAACGGTCTACTCTCTTTTATTTGTAAATATATTATTTAAATAACTTAAGTTTTACTTAATGTTAACTTTAATTTTCTTATTATGCTTTATTTTTCTATTACTTTAATTATTAGTTTTTCTTATAAAAGAGTGAATTTTCTCTACTTTAGACTAACAAACTCTATTAACTTGTGAATATTGCCTCTATAATTGAGTTCAAGGCATGTAATAAGTTCAACTATATTACTTATTTTACGAGCAATTGTAATAAATTTAATATCGTATGATTATTTTTCTTTTATATTTATTTTATTTTTGTGATTACGATACAATTTTTAATTTTTTTTAAAATATCGTATTTGTGCATCATAGAATCTTACCAATATTTCAAAGCTAACTACTTAGCTGTGCAGCAAGCTTAGACCTGTGCATTTGGTTCTGTGTGAAAACTGAAAACTTAATCTGAATCTAAAATCTTATTCAAAGTACTTTTCCAATGTTAGATTTGGACAAAAAGGTTGATGCAAGTTACTTTATGATTTATGTTTTAAACAAGCCTATTTCTAAGTAATCAGCCCTATTTTCTTTACATAATTCACATGATAAACTATTTGCAGAGATCTAGCTGCCCTAATGATTTTAACTTAAATTTTTTGTTTTTGTCTATCTGGTTCTCTGTTTCATTTAAGGTTTGTTCTGCTTGAAGCTTTAATGTTTTGCTTGCATGTAGCCTTTATCTTAGCTGCAATTGGTAACTTTGATTTCTTTTCTAATGGTTGGACTCTCAACCTTAACGTTATGCCAAATTAACTCGATTCCG
Organism: Dendrobium huoshanense; assembly: GCA_016618105.1. Taxonomy (NCBI): domain Eukaryota; kingdom Viridiplantae; phylum Streptophyta; class Magnoliopsida; order Asparagales; family Orchidaceae; genus Dendrobium; species Dendrobium huoshanense. The sequence continues at coordinate 68,199,135 of CM028344.1, read as the reverse complement.
TAACAAACTGTTCTTTTTAAGCCTCCTTCCAAATTGAGTTAATTGTAACATTCTCATGTATTTCCCTTGAAGGCCCTGTAGCAAACTATGGAATTACAATTATGCATTTTATTTAATGAACTTTTCTTCTGAGTAGTTTTACAGAATAAGAGTAACAAAGACAGTATGTCTCATCGTAAATTCGAGCACCCTAGACATGGTTCTCTTGGATTCCTTCCTAGAAAAAGAGCATCACGGCACAGGGGAAAAGGTTTGTCAAGTTATTTTAATTCACTCGTATTTCATTTCATAATGAGTTGATTTATGTCATAAATTATTTTTTCTTTAAGTTTTTGATTTATAACATCTGATTTGTAACTGCTATTTGTATATGCTGAACCTATAACATGTGAGTAACTTGGATTGGTCACCGCACTTTAACTCTATCTGAATTATGTAGCAATTGGTAGAGAAGAACAATCTAGGGTTCGCATATTGCTAGTTTTGTGAACACAAGCGTTGGTATTGATTTGGCAATGTTAAACTTAAATTAACCGATAATTGTATTTTACACATAAGATATGTTTTAAAGTAATGATTTTACTGTCTATGTTATTGTGTTTAATTTTGATTGAAGCAGGACTGCTTAAACTTTTGCTATAATTCATTTTAATATAGCTTCAAATAGCTTATTTTTTGATGTTATATTTGATGTTTTGTCTTCTAGATTATTATGTTAATTTTGATTAAGCAGATCTTCTTAAATTTGTTCACTTAGTCAAGTGGCTATAGCTGCAGCTTATTTTTTGATGTATATTTGATGGTTTTGAATGTATAGACGTTTCATGGTCTAGCTTGATGATGTGGTGAAGAACCTTTGTTGACATGAGTGGAAGACAGAAGTCCATTATTTTGAACCTTTCCAAGTCAAATAAACTTAATATATATGGAAATGAATCCTTATTGCAAAATGGAAATATAACTGCAATTTTAAAATATGATTTTTTACCATAATTTTGAATTAAGCTATTTGAACTTGGCTGATATGCCATTCTTATTGGGATTTATGTGGTTATCTCCTTTGTGGGGTAAGGTCACATTTTCTTCTTTTGGAAGTGGGAGTTGGGGAAGAAATAAATTAAAAAGTTCCATAACATCTAGCACTTGATAGTATAGAATATAATACATAAGATATTCAATATAATAATTGATAATAGGTTATATTGTATACTTTACATTATCCCTATTATACATAACAAAATAATATGTATTATATATGTAATCCTGTTTGTTGAATAGTGTTCAATATATTTTTGGTGAAATTTGAACCAACATTATATAATTATATTGCAATTGTTATACTAGATTAGTATGTTTATTTAAGCTGATAACGTTGTAGCAACTGTTCTTCTGTGTCTTATGATTAATTTGGATGGTTTGGGCATTGCTTATGCCCACTTTCAATTGATTTTTAGCTCAATTGGGCCCTTGTGAGTGAAATGGGAAGATTTGCAATTCTGTAAAAAATAGGAGGGAGAACTGCACCTTTTCACTTGATGAAATGAAGGATCAGATAGGCAATTTGGGCGGGTGAGGATAAGACCGTAGAAGCTGAGAAGTTAACTTGTGGAATAAATTACTCCTAATAAAAAGCTTTCCATGGCCAATCAAGAGAAAAAAATAAAACTGTCCCCAAAAAGAAAGAGAAGTAATTGGAAAACCTGATACTCTATCTCCCAGCAAGTGCTATGGGGTGGCCATTGAACCTAATTTAGTTGCTTAATGTTTTTTGTTATTCAGTGTTTTCACTGGACATGGAATTCCAACGAGGGAGTTAAGGAGCTGAAATTAGTTAACACCACCATCTTGAAGTTGCTTCTTACTTTGATTGCCAAGCAATCATTAAGTGAACCCACATGACCACTTGGTCCACTTCCAATGTCTACACGCGGGCTAGAATATGGACCCGTAGTACCCTCACTAATGAATAATCAAATATAGCTTTAATACATTTTCTCGGCTCTCTTTGGTATGTATTCAATCTTTTAGTCATTATTGCTTATCAATGTTTTCTCTATGATATTTGAATTTGTTTTGCAACTTTTTAAAATTCCAATTTGGGTGCAAATGACACTTTGTTGATTTTACTTCAGCATGGGAATTCATTAATGGTTTAAATGCAGTTTTTTTTTTAATTTTTTTTAATGGTTTAACTGCACATGTTTATCTGTTTAAGAGCTCTTACTCCCGCAGTTTCATTTTGTTCGAGTAAACTCCCTCAACTTATTCATCTTGCACGAGCCCTCCTCATTCCCCCTTTACCACTATGTTCTTATTTAACGTGTTGTTTATCCCTTTTTATGCAAATTTTGCTTTTCATCCATTATTAATGTTATAAAAGCCTGTAATTATCACATTTTTCACTCTTAGATATTTGTTGTTACGATCAACCGCTTGACTCTCAAGTAATTAGCAAGGTTGTGAAAATCGTACCCGACAACGAACCGGAAGAATGAGAGGTTCAAGGTTTGACCGGTCGAACCGGTCGAACCGGTCGAACCGGGGTTGAACCGAATGATGTAATAAATAATAATATTATTAAAAATTAATAACATTAATAGAATAATTACGGCAGTCTAACCTCAAATTTTTTAATTTTAAGAATTTAAATTATATAATTTTAATAGATTATCTCTTAGTATAATTAACTTAAATTGAAATGATGAATATATTCTAATATAACTATAATTTATAAGACATAATTTAATTATATTATATTTATAAATATCTAATAATTTAATTATATGTAATTTTTAAATTTAATTATAGTTATAATAAATGAGATTCTTATAATATATATTATAACAAATTAAAAATTTTAATGTAGTATATAAATTTATAATATTAAATTTATGTGTAAGAATAATATTTAATATAATATATAAATTTATAATACAAATTAAAAACTTTGCACCCAATCAGTCCAAATTTGTGGCCAACTAGCCCAAATTTGTGGCCAAACCAACCCAAATTAATGACCCAATAAAGCTCAAATTCACATTCAAGCTCATATGACATTCATGTAACTTTTTTAGTCCCACATTATGACTCATGAGGGAGTATGAGACGGTTGCCTTTTAGCTCTTTATATAGTTATATCTTTTCTAATAAAACTTATTTTATGAGATGACATCCATATATTATGGTATTAGAAGTCTTAATATTTAATAAAAAAATTTATTTTAAAAAAAATTTAATAAAGTAAAACATATTTTTATATTTTACTTAAAGTAAAAAAAAAAAATTAAAACCGGCCGGCGAACCTGGACTGGTTCGTCGGTTCACCGGTTGAACTGCCGGTTCAGTCCGGTTCATGTCGGTTCTCTGCGAAGCCGGTTTTAAACTGGATCGGATAGGACAACTGGCCGGTTCACGGTTGAACCGGTCGGTCCGGTCCGATTTTTAAAACCTTGGTAATTAGATTAATTCTACTTATTTTAGTAATCATATTTATGCAACCTTTGGATGAAAATATTGCATGATATTAATTCTCTATTTTGATCAAAATTAATTTTAATTAAATTTTGTTTTAAAGTATTTTTCAAGGTTTTAAAAATTGGACTAGACCGGCTGGTTCACGGTTGAACTGACCAGTTGTCCAACTTGGTCCAGTTTAAAAACCGGCTTTGCAGAGAACCTGTCTGAATAAGACTAAACCGGCGATTCAACCAGTGAAACGGCGAACCGGTCCAAGTTCCAAAGAACCGGTCAGTTTTATTTTTTTTTATTTTAAATAAAATATAAACAATATATTTTACTTAATTACATTTTTTTAAAAAATAATATTTTTATTAAATAATGAGATTTTCAATACCATAATATATAGACGCCATCTCATAAAATAAGATTTATTAGATAAGAGAAAACTATATAAAGAGCTAAAAGACAACAATCTCATACTCTTTCATGATGTGGTACTAAAAAAGTTACATGAATGCTATATGAGTTTGAATGTGAGTTTGAGCTTTATTGGACCATTAATTTGGGACTTTGGATTGATTGTGCCACGAATTTGGGCTGGTTGGGCCACAAATTTGGGTTGGTTGGGTGTAAAGTTTTTTTAATTTGTATTATAAATTTATAATATATAAATTTGTTATATTGTATATTATATAAATTTATATATTATATTAAATATTATTTTTATTACACATTTGTAAATTTAATATTATAAATTTATATATTATATTAAAATTTTTAATTTATTATAATGTATATTATAAGAATCTCATTTATTATAATTATAATTAAATATAAAAATTAATTATAATTTAATTATTAGATATTCATAAATATAATATAATTAAAATATATGTTTTATAAATTATAATTATATTATAATATATTCATCTTTTCAATTTAATTTAGTTATATTGAGGGATAATCTATTAAAATTATATTGTTTAAATTCTTAGAATTTTATGGTTTGAGGTTAGATTCCTGTAATTATTCTAGTAATGTTATTAATTTTTAATAATATTTTTATTTATTACATCATCCGGTTCGACCCTAGCTTTGACCGGTTGAATCTTGAATCTCTCATTCTTCTGGTTCGTTGTCCGGTCCGTTTTTCACAACCTTGGTATTTATAGCATAAGCTTTTCTAATTTTGAGATTATACATTAAAAATGCATGAGGGCAAAAAAATGGAAAAAATTTATTGCTGGAGGACAAGAAGAGGTAATAACGACTTATCACAAAAATGAGGAAGTTATGAAATATAAGAAGACATGGTTAAGAGAGGTGAAGTTCAAAATGAAGAATTTTGTTACATTAAAGTCGAAGACAATTGTAACCAAGATGAATGAATTGAGAAATTTTTCATGGTGCAAGAATGATTTGTCATTTATATCCCCCTTTGATCTGTGTCTTAATTTCGATCTGACTATCGATGGTGTTATCCATAGATGTGTGATTTTGACCCTTTTTGAAGTGTTACTTTGGTTTCCTCTGATGAGTGATGATGTTATCTGGTGATTTTCTCTGGGATTTGTTATTGTGAGCTTAATCATGCGAAGATATACTCTTTTACAAGCTATTTAGTTTGTAAGGTCGCTACAAATAATTGATGGAAAGAAGATTGAGATTGCTTTTGTCTGTTTAAAGTGAAATGAGATTAAAAGGGGTGTTGTAATTGCTTCCTTCATTTTTTTTATTTTTTTGTTGTGAAGTAGGTGTAACCAATTGGCTACACCTACTTTGGAAAAAAATTGAAGATTTAGGGTATTTGGAAATACAGTAAAATTTTACTTTGAGCTAATTTTGCTGCACACCCAACAGCCATCTTCATCATGATTAGCTTTATCCTTTCTTGCTTTATGAATTAACATTTTTAATTCTTTCTTGCCTACTGTTGCTTGAGGTATTATATTGTTAGTTTGAATATTTTTAAGCAACTTCTAGTCATGTTATCTTAGATCTATTATTTTCTCTTTCTAACATTTTTACACTAATTTTATTTGCCTGTTTAATTTGTGTATTTTGTACCCATTGATGAATATATTCTACCACTATCTATTTTTTTGTTGCGAAAAGATAAATAGCGCATCACATTGAAACAAATCTAATAACTCAATGATCACTTAACTATGATGTTATTAATGGATTTAAATGTAAAAAAAAAAAGATCAAGGGGGACAATTCTAGATTTTCTGATCTTGTTCTAGATTTTTACAAAAAATACTCAAACGTCTCACTATAAATCTATAAACTTGCTTTTTCATTCTACATATGAAAGTAGGGTTATAAGTTAGCCAATGCACTGAATGAACAACATGAAGTCATCTCGATTAATGCTCATTCAAGTTAACTATTGAATATGTTTAAACATTTTTTTAGGGCACATATGTTTAATGAATTAAGCTTGAGCTTAGTCCAAAACCTGCTTATTTACATTCACAAACATCTTGTTTGTTCAACAAATAATTTATTAAAAGTTAGTATTATGCTTGGTGGTTGCTCTTAGGTCTGTTGTGTGATAGAAAATTACCCCTCAAACTTAGGGGAAAATTCTATAAAAAGGTGGTGAGACCTGTAATGCTTTATGGTGCATAATGTTGGCAATTAAAAGACAAGAATGGGGGCACGTGCCCCCATACGAATTCTTAAAATTAGAACTAGCGGTTGGCGCTTGTTCTTCATACTATTTTGGCAAGCCTTAATCTCTATTTTCTCTAACTGTTTGCAGTTTGCCTGCTCCGCTCGACCGCTTTTCAACTTCTGTGACGAAGACTCGTTCACTCGATCGATTTTGTGCTCCAACTTCTTATGTGAGGAAGATTGGGTTTGCACACCCTGCTAAACTTTGGACGGCAAACAACAGAGGGTCTAAATCTATGTTTTTGATGGTTCATTAGTCATTTTGCTTTATCACTCACTAGTCACATACTGGCATTTACATATTTCAAGTTTTAAATGAAGGATCTTAAGCCTTCATCCAAGTAGACTTGTCAATTTCGGGTTACAGGTCGGGTTCGGGTCGAACCCGAAACTGACCCGGCACTATTCGGGTTCGGGTTGACCCGACCCGGTTTTGCAAATGGGTCAATTTTCTGGACCCGAACTCGACCCGCTTCGGGTTCGGGTCAACCCGACCCGCGTAGCCGTGGACGCGACATTGCCTTTGGACGCCGACGCGGATCTGCGGACGCCGGTGACGCCGAACTGGCCTTGGCCGCCCGCCGCCTGGCCTCGCCGCCTCAGGACGCAACACGGAAATGGCGCGGAACTGGCCACTGGCCAGTCTGGCCAAGCCTGCCTCGGGACGGCGCGGAAATGGGCCAAATGGCCTGGCTTCGGGAGTCGGGATGCTACGCGCCTGAGCGGAACTGGCTTGGCCAGTTGGCCTCAGGACCCGATGTGACGCGTCTGGGCAGCCAGGAAACGGGTCATTCTGAGAAGGGGTTGTGTGCATTCCGGGTCATTTCGGGTTATTCCCGGGTTCCCGGGTCAACCCGAACCCGACCCGGTTTTTCAAACGGGTCGGTTTCAGGACCTGAATCCGACCCGTTTCAGGTTCGGGTCAACTCAAACTCAAAATTTTCGGGTCGGATTTTCGGGTCGGGTCCAATATTGACAGGTCTACATCCAAGGACAGGGAATGTTAAATTGCCAATTTAGGCTATATTAAACACACATTATCCTGTACGGAACATCAAAATTATCGGGTTTACCCTCTTCGCTGGATCATGCTTTTACAGTTTTACTGAAGAAGTTACTGAATTTTTTTCTTTTGATTATTTAGCAATCAAATAGAGTGACTGAATTTTGAGAGCACATATAGATGTGTTGCATAAGTAGATTAGGATTAGTGATGTAACATCTATTTTTTCAGTACATTATCTCAAGATGAATATTTGAACCTACCTCTAAAGTTCTGCTATCAGCTTCTGAAGCTTATCATCATTTGCTTTCTGCAAACAAAAACTAATGTGTAATTCAATTTTAAAATGTAAAGCTTAAGAGCAATTTTCACACCCATGTTGCCTTTAAACACATTTTACTTAATCTTATACTACTCTCTTTACCATCTTATCAGACTACCTGAATGGTAGACACCCATCATTCCATTTAAAAAGTTAAATTGGCCCCGTTATAAGAAATTTCTAGCTCCGTCACTATTTGATGTAGTTGTTGTTGTCCTAGCTCCGTCACTATTTGATGTAGTTGTTGTTGTCCGTTCATATAACAGATATTATATTTGTGTGATTTATTTGTTATAAAATGGAAATTGTGTTGCACTATATAAATCAAATTTTAGTGTTTTCCATTTTTTTCCTCCTAGGAATTAGATATAATGTGTGCTTTAGGATTGAGATCCCAAGACATTCTAACATTATTTGGTGCATCTTAACTCTATTAATTATATTTTCATCTATATCTTATCTCTTTTATGCTATTGATTCAAGTTTTCTTCTATATAATAGATTAAGATACTTAAATTGATCACAAGCAAGTATGCTTTATTTTTTAAGAATATTGATTGATAATTATTAATATTAAAATATTAAACAATGCATGTCATATATGCAGCTTTTATTTTGCTAATCATAAGTATTTTATTTTTTAAATTTTTTATCTATTATTGTAATCATTTATTTGTTGCATCGAGGGTCCCTCCCTTTGAATGTCTCTGTAAGTGTCTGTAATCAGTTTAGAACATGTTGGAAATCCCTTGGTTGCTTTATACTATTAATGCTTTAATATGCATAACTCTAGCTCAACTTTTTTTATTTAACGCACCATAGCAATTTTTATGACACTCATCTTATGCTTTCAGGAATAATAAAAGAGCTTATGATTTTTTTTTTCACAAATAGAAAGTAGACTGATGCGGACATCAGCTCATGAAAATTCTTTTAGAGACGTGGCCGACGATCGTCGGCCATGATCGTACCGATCTATTTCTGAGTCTTCATATGTATTTGTTTTATGTATTTGTTTTAGTAGCAGTTCCCGTTTTGCCCTTAAGGGTTTTGTCAGATGTACACCTTAAAGGCAATGTCGTCTTTTATTTCCTTTCATTATAGCAGTCTATATATAAGCCTCATATGTTTCTTTTGAGGGGAATGAATTATAATGAAATTTCTGCATATTGAGTGCTTGTGAGAGCTTGAGAGTCTTTGGAGAGGAATTAGGAATTATTGTTTGCAAATAAAGAAGAATTAGGAATTAAAATTTTTTAACTTGCTTAGGCAAAGAAGCACTCTTGACATTAACCAAACAATCCAATCAAAATTCGAAGACAATAGTAAATGTCACATATACATTACATAATCCATCACTTAATAACGAGAGGTTCACCTTGAGTCCTTTCTCACTCATTCACTCTTAGGCTTTAGCGGAGAAAGGCAAACCATACGAGGAAGGAGATTACCAGTAGGAGGGGGCCGAAGACTTTCGTTGATGGAGAAGTAGCCGGTGGTGGAGGAGGTGGTGGGTGACTGATGATTATCCAATGATCTGGTTGAATGTGCTCCTCGATCGATAGTGTTAGTTAGTATAAGATGCGGTCAATATATCTGTCGACAGTCTCGTCATTGCCAAAGTACACGTCAAAGAACGGAGATCCAAGAATATCCGTCCATCCTTGCTCGTCGAAAACAAATTCTTGGTCGACCTCAGGATCAACCATACATGCTTGCCGTGAGAGATGAGAGAATGTAAGTAGGAAAAAAGGGGAAGAGAAGGTGGCAGTTGGAGGAGGAAGCCGGTAGCTTGGGTAGAGAGAGGAAAGGGTGTGGCGGTTTGGTGATTAGTGGGGTGGCTAGGGTTTGGGTTGGAATTTAGATAATGTGAATTTAATTTCAGATTAAGTGACATTGGAGGGAAACATTTTGAAATTAAAATTCAAACCTGGTTTAGGCTTTAATAGGAAAATTAGGGGAGAAGCCTATTAATGGGCCGGCGGTATATGGGGAGGAGGGGAAGGATTGATGGGGTTTTAAAAGCTTCCAAATTGAGTTATCTAATTAAGGAATATGATGCTTAAATCAAATCCAATTTAAAATAAATTGGATGAGATTTAAAACTTTCCAAATATGACTTGGCTAATTTAGGAAAGAATTTGAAATTCAAAATTTGAATTTCAAATTGAAGGGTTATCTTCCTAAATTAATGGGGTCTAATCCAAAAATCAAGTTGAAAACTTAAAAAATTAAATCTGGGATCATCTGAACTCCGATTTCAGCAAACTTGCAATCGAACTGATCGTTTCAGAAATACGAACCCAACGACACCAAATTCAACTCAATCTGAGCCTAAAGAAAGAGGAGGAGAATAAAAGAATAGGAGGGAAGAAACTCCTCTTCGATCACCGCCGGAGTTCTGCCCGACCTCCAAGTGACGCGGGAGTTTCACCCGAACTCCAAGTGACGTCGGAATTTCGCCCGTCATCCAAGTGACGCCGGAGTTTCACCCGAACTCCTAGTGACGCCAGAGTTTCACCCGAACTCCAAGTCATGCCGGAGTTCTACACGATGCCGGACCTCCGCTCATCGTCAGACAACATTTTTTATGACCTCCGTCGTCTGCCGATTACGGTCCTTCTGACTTACGTCGCCCACAGACTGCAATCCTTTCGACCTCTATCGCATGCCGACTATGATCCTTCTGACTTACGTCGCCCACCGATTACAGTCCTTCTGACCTCCATCTCCCGCCGACTACGGTCCTTCTGACTTACGTCGCCCACCGACTACAGTCCTTCCGACCTCCGTCGCCTGTCGACTACGGTCCTTCCGACTTACGTCGCCCGCCGACTATAGTTCTTCAGACCAAACAAACACTTCAACAGTGATTCTTTGTATTCTCATCATGTAATGTACTCTATAAGATGTACATTAAGCTACGGTCTTCCCCAAAGAAGGACCTCATTTGTAATCAACTGCAATACTAGTGGATTTATTCAAACTGGGTTAGGCCTTATGATTTTTCCCCCTTTTTCAGGGTTTTTCCACATAAAAATCTTGGTGTCTCTCATAAATGCTTAACCCTCTCTCTTATCTAATTGCGTGCTAGATTTTCGTATAAAATTAAGACATTAAATTTTATATTTCTCTACCGCCGCGAATACTCCTAGACGCAACAGTTTGGCGTCATCTGTGGGAAAGTGATTCTCGATTGGGGGGCAATTATTTCTCCAATATCAAAAGATCGCTCTTATCAACTTCCTGACATCAGTTATTGATGCATCAATATCATAAGAATCAGATGCAGAATGGGGGTAACTTTGACTCTTACTGTGGTTAAAAAGATCCTCCAATGCTTTTATCATCAAGATGATACTTCAGAAAAATCACAGCAAATGCAAGGATGCTTCCAATCAATTATAAGCTTTATACAGTCCTGTTAGATCGATTCATAGAGGACTGGTCCAGCCGGCCCAATCTATTGGGCCGGCTCTATTCGTTTACGGGAGAAGAAAACAGGCGGAAATAGCAAGAAAGGAATATGTGGGGTCCACTTGTTTTTCAAATTGAATATTGGAGCCAAAAGGAGTGGAAGCAAGGGCAATTAAGTCCTTTTATGTTATTTTTGAATTGTATGCATTAAGTAGGGAGAAAATGATAGATTAGGGTTATATGAAATTTGCTTGGAGTTTTCTTTTTTCTTCTTTGGTGGCTAGGGCTCTAGATCAAATTCTAGAGATTGGGAGAGTGCGATCCTCCTCTCCAATAGAGGATCCTTGTATCTTTGTTATTTTCCTTGCATCTATTAGTAAAATACAAGTCTTTTTTCCACATTTTCTGCAGTTTTTCTCTGTTTTTCCACAGTTTTGGGCTGTTTTCCTGCTGTGGACAGCAGTTGGTTTTGAGATTTGTTGCCAAAGTGATTAGGAAATACTTGAAATCAAGTATTTTCTATCAAATTGGTATCAGAACAAGTATTGGGACGAATCGTGGGCGGTTTCTGACCAATTTCAGCGGCTGAAATTGTGCCGGCGAAGGAGAAAATCGCTGAATTTTTTTTTTAGATCTTGAGATCTTCTCTTCAATTGCATGCCATAGGAGATGGCGGCTAAGAAGGTGGATGCTTTGGAGGAGAGGATTGAAGGAGAGATGAATCAAATCAAGGAGACCGTAGAAGAAAGAATGTCCTCCATGGAAGGACAAGAGGCCGATCTACGGGATATGATGAAAAAGATGTTGGAGTTTCAAACCCAATCGATGGCGTCTGATGAAAAAGGTCCCGCAGCGAAGAACGCCAACTCTGAAATCCATCGGGAGGAAGAAGAAGTGGAAATTGTGGAAGGGAGTAGGGGAAGGACTCTATGAAGGTGGGGTGTAATAGCTCGTTTCTTTGATTCCCTTCTGAGATCGTTCGAGACGATGTTGAGATCGTCCAGAACGATCAGAAATAATTGATTTCTGGGTGGATCGTCCAGGTCGATTTTTGGATCGTCCTGGGACGATCAGTTCATTGCAAAGTCAGTGAGCAAGGGATTTTATCGTCCAAGGAAATTAATTATCGTCCTGAGATATCGTCCTGGACGATTGGATTTTTGTTCACATCGTCCTGGACGATGTGGCGATCGGCCGGGCCGATCAGGTCATGGTTATAAGAAAATCAGCTCCTTTTGAAGAGAGAGAAAATCATATTTTATTTTCAAAATATCTGAGGAGAGAGAAGGAGAAGGAAAGCAAAGGAAAAGCTTGGTTTCGAAGACCGCGGAGCGCTTTTTTTCCGTCGCCGCTGTTGAGTAAAGTGTTTATCTCGCGGTAAGGACTCCGAATCCTATCTCTGTTTTTGAAGATGTTGAGTTTTGGTCGTTTTGTGCATAGAATTGGATTTTCGTTACCGATAAACGCGCCGTATTTTGTATTGACGAATCTTTCACCGCACAACTTTTGATATGTTATTTATATGATTATTCTGCACATTTTAAGTATTGTTTGTAACGATTCTACCGGTTATTTTGGGTTCTGTGTGATTTTGATCGAATAGAGAAATATCAGGTTCTTGATTGATGTTGCTTCAGTAGTATAGAAGTCTTATAATGTTGTCGTGCATGTTCTGTACTAATTTGGTGATTTGTGAATTCTGTGATTTTTGTGTAAATTCCGTAGACTGCCGTTATGCCGCTGGATTTTCGTACGATTTTCCGTTTGCTTGAATTTGATGATTTGAACTGATATGCATACGAATATGAATATATATGATTATTGATACTGAAAGAGAAGTGAAGATTGGTTGAACTGTTGGTTGGAGATTGATTGACCTGTACAGGATAGTGGGCCGACGGATTTTCCTTTAAACTATTGATCATTGATATATTGATTGGGAGGCATAAGGAGATTCTTATGCCGACGGGCACAGAGTGACGACTCTTATTGAACCAACATATGGATATCTACAACAGCAATATGGATTTCTACAACAGCACTATTGATTATTGAATAGCCAGTGATTGAACTTGTTCAGTAAGACTATTGTATTGAAATGCATGTGTTCGGCATTGACTCCATAGATTTATTGCTTTATTGATTTGGATTTACTGACGGATTTACGGACTTACTGTATTCGTACGATTTCATTGATTTATATTCTGTTCACTGCGCATTGCTACTGTTATAGATACTGTATGGATACGGACATTGATCCTATTGATCCGATTGCTACTGTATTGTATTGAATTGTTGCATTTGTTTCATTGCTAGTATAGACTGGACTTTATTGTATTGATTTTATGATTTCATACCGATCGATTTAATTGACCAGATTGTATTATTTTGATTGATTTGATTTGATGCGATTGATTTGATTGATCGCTGTTCTACTGTTTAATGATTCTTCTACCGCTGCATTGATTATTGATTTGATTTCCGCTGCATTGATTCACTGATCATGTGTAATTGACTGTGATTGATTCGACTGATTGACATGCATATTGTTTCCTGTATTGTGCTTTGATTACAGTTGTAGGTATTAGGTGACCTGTTGGGCTTTTTGAAGCTCATTATATGTGGTTAATATTTTCAGGTCAGGGCAAGGGAGCAGGTGTTTGAGGTTGATCAGGATCTACAGGTTTCTATCCTTTTTTATTGTAGTGATTCTTTTATACTCATGACAGGATAGATTTCATTTCATGTGTTCTTAGTGTAGCTCGTGAGTATTGTATATGATCTTTTGTGTTATGAATAGTATTGAACATTGATGTTTTTAAAAATGTTATAGATTTGTTTTGCTAGACCGTTTGATTGATGTTATAGATAGCTCTGGCAAATTGTTGATGGTTTGATTGAAATTCTTTCCAAGTTAGATCTTGGGGCGTTACAAGTTGGTATCAGAGCAGTGTTGTTGGAAGAATGAATTGTTATCAGAGTTATAGGATTTGATTGAGAGTTTGGTAGAATGGGTAACTGTAAGTGCATCATTTTGCATACATAATTGCATGTGTGTATTATGTATTCTGAATTATGCATGTGAAAAGATAAATGGATAATCTGGAATCAAGTGTACCAAATGAGCAACACAGTACAGCTCCAGTACCTTCAGAGAGTATGATGCAGTTGACTACTGCTATAGCACAAGTGATGGGGGATGCACAGAGTAAGATGAATGGAAGTAAGGAAGAAGAAGCTGATAAGCATTTGCAGATGTTTCATAAGCTGAAGCCTCCGTTGTTCAAAGGAGCTGTGGGACCCCAGGCTGCTGAAGATTGGATAATGAGAATAGAAAAGATCTTTGACAGCATGCAGTGTCCGGGAAATCGAAAGGTACCTTTGGCTGTGTTTCTTTTCGAAGGAGAAGCAGAGAGATGGTGGATTGGACAGCAGAGAGAGAAAATTCAGGGGAAGACAAATGCTAAGATCACCTGGGATGAGTTCACTACAGTGTTTCGGATGTGGTTTGTACCTCCGTCAGCTCAACGATAAATGCAAGAAGCTTTTATGAGATTGGAGCAAGGACGCAAGTCAGTGATGCAGTACGAGGCTGAGTTTACTACACTTGCGAGGTATGCTTCTCATTTGATCCCTACTGCCGAAGAAAAATGCTATAGATTTATGCACGGACTGAATAGAGAGCTAAGACATCCACTAGTACCCTTCCGGATCCATGAGTTTTCTGAATTGGTGGAGCGGGCCATTCTGATAGAGATTGATTTGATAATGCTAGTATCGAGATATGATGACACCAGGAGGAGGAGAGATGAAGTCAGACGAGAGGAATCAGGTAGAGAAAGGGATAGAGAGAAGAGAAGCAAGTATGATGATTCGAGGGGATCTGCATCGGGATCTGCATCGGTAGTATCTTCTGGTTCCAGCGATTGCATTCATTGTGGTCGACGACATGCAGGTCAGTGTTATTAATTGATGGGGCAGTGCTTTCACTGTGGACAGCAAGGGCATAGAGTAACGAATTGCCCTCAGAAAGGATTGGGCGGAAGGACTGATTCAGGTACAGGACAGCAGAGGACAATTGGCTCGAGAGCATACAGTGAGAGATCAGGGAATCAGATGACTGATAGAGCCGTCAGAGATAGTCAGAGGGAGACTGTTGCACCACGACCTCCTGCACTTCCTCTAGTGGTGCCACGTATTTACAGTCTACAACATTATGAAGATCAACAACGATCAGAAAGTTCTGCTGGTAAGCTGATTTGACTAATTGATTGATTGACATATGATTATGCATAGTGACACGTGATTGACTGGATTGTGTGATTTGTATGATTTTCGCCGAGTTTTGATTTTGATTTGAATTTGATTGGATTTGTTTTGTATCATTTTTGTTTCGGACCTTTAGGGAAATGTCGGGACGACATTTTTCTATGGTGGGGAGATTGTAATAGCTCGTTTTTTTTATTCCCTTCTGAGATCGTTCGAGACGATGTTGAGATCGTCCAGAACGATCAAAAATAGCTGATTTCTGGGTGGATCGTCCAGGCCGATTTTTGGATCGTCCTGGGACGATCAGTTCATTGCAAAGTCAATGAGCAAGAGATTTTATCGTCCAAGAAAATTAATTATCGTCCTGAGATATCGTCCTGGACGATTGGATTTTTGTTCACATCATCCTGGACGATGTGGCGATCGGCCGGGCCGATCAGGTCATGGTTATAAGAAAATCAGCTCATTTTGAGGAGAGAAAATCATATTTTATTTTCAAAATATCTGAGGAGAGAGAAGGAGAAGGAAAGCAAAGGAAAAGCTTAGTTTCAGAGACCGCGGAGCGCTTTTCGTCCGTCGCCGCTGTTGAGTAAAGTGTTTATCTCGCGGTAAGGACTCCAAATCCTATCTCTGTTTTTGAAGATGTTGAGTTTTGGTCGTTTTGTGCACAGAATTGAGTTTTCTTTACCGATAAATGCGCCGCATTTTGTATTGACGAATCTTTCACTGCACAACTTTTGATATGTTATTGATATGATTATTCTACACATTTTGAGTATTGTTTGTTGTTCGAATAAAATTTGGTCTCATATTAGCAAAAGCTTCAGTTAATTTGCTAAACCAAAGAAATAAATAATATTTCAAGTTTCTTACTCAAAAGAAGGCATATAGAACTCATATGTGTAAATTATTTAAGAATGGGCAATTCATCAATGCTCAGATTATATGCCAAGCTTTCAATTCCAATATGCGTTTGTAATTTATTTGTTTCATCGATGAATATTAATAACTTAGTAAAAGACATATATATTGAGATGAACAAGAATTTGACGAGCTTGGGCTCATTGGATTTGTCTCGTCGAGCCGCTCAATTCGACTATAAACTTGTCACGTTTGGAAACCTTTTGGTAATCCAAATTATTGTATGAACCTTCCAAATATGCTTCGGGTCCTCAATTTGGATCTATTTGAGCTCGGATTGAGTTGAATTTGATGTCGTTGGGTTCATATTTCTGAGACGTTCAATTCGACTATAAGTTTGTCGAAATTAGAGTTCAGATGGTCTCCGATTTAAATTTTAAAGTTTTAACTTGATTTTTTGCTTTAAGATTCGTGCCCAATCAATATATATTATATATTATGATATATTATATCTGAAGCTAAAATGCAAAGAGCATAATGACAAAGAGAATCTCAGATTATATAAATAGTAATTTATAGAGACCATTTGAATGAAAATAAAGGGGAAAATTGCCATCAGATTACGAGTCGATCGTGCTCAGAATTTAAAAATATAAGTCACATTAATGCTTGGAGCAGGAATAGGCTATTTGGCCTGATATTGCTTAATTATTCATACAAATGCTTAAAGACAATTTCATTAGTTCAAAATTCAATGACGAATTGTTTTTTTTTTTTTTGGGACATTTAGGCCATTTAAGGCAAACTCACACACACAATGCATACACAAGGACTCGAACTTTAGACCTCTTAGTTGGAGCTTAAGCTCTCAATCAATAGGCCAAGGGGAGTTGTGTCAATGACGAACTGTGATAATAATAATAATAAAGACAAAACAAATTATTCTACTGGGCACGTGGACAAAGAAGCAAACTATAATATAATCATAACCTGCTGTTGGTATCCCCACTACTCCGCGATGGACAAAACAAAACAACGGCATCAAACCGCAGCACGTTGCCCACGATCTCCTTCGCAGAAACTCTCTCAATTCTCATAAAAGAAGAAAAATGAAACATTGAAACCAGAGGACGCTCTCAGATGCTCGTTTTGCCGTGAAGATTTGGTCTCTCCGACGCTTTCGTCTTTGCTCGACGATCTTCTGCCCTCGGCTCTCGGCAAATCAAAACAACAAATTAGCCTTGTCAATTGCACCCCTACTGCCGGTCTTCCACTCACAAGCAACCTGTCGACCTGCTTTTCTCCAAGAGACAAAGCCTTGAACCTTCCTCCTCCGTCGCCGGCTCTCTCCCCCACCTGCAAACAAGGCCGAACTCAAGGCCTTTCTGCGAGTGGTCTCAGTCCGATTCTTGCCTGTGCGTAAGGACCTGCTCTTCCTCCCTATGTCTGATCCCAGTATCAAGTTGATTTCTCCATGGAAAAGAAGCTGTACAAATTTCATTTGTTGTTTATGCACAGCATTAATATTATTATATATTATATAAATATTATATGGGTTATATCATATAACATTTATATAATAATATATGAATACTTGTATATATATATAATATATATATATATATATTATATATATATATATATATATATATATACACGTCATCAATCAACAATCGAAGGAAGCCCCGGGGTTGATACGGTCCCCCGAAGCCCTTGGTCGTCGAGATTATCCGACCGAGGGAGCGCAGACACTATCTTCCAATCTCCACGCCGTTGATTCATTTCGGCCGAGTTGAGCCAAAGGGAAAATGCCCACCCCAACCTCCCGGCATTGGGGAGGGGACGTCGAAAGGCTGCCGGATTTTTTAGGGGACTAAATACATTTTTAAAATTAAAAAAAAAATTGCTTAAATTAGCAGGTCGCCCATATTAGAAGACTTGAAGATTTGTTTTTGTTTGGGATCGATTCGCTCTCCCAAATCTCCTCGCCGTCGATTTGATCCGGCCGAGTCGAGCACTTCCTTACCTCCCGGCATCGGGGAGGGGACGCCCGGAGGCTGCTGAAATTTACTCAAAACTTAATAAGTTAAAGTTTAATACCAAAAACTTTAACTTAATTAAACTCAAAAATTATTTAGAGAATCTTCCACCTAAAATAAAATTGAACTATAGCTAATTTAACTGATCAAATGGTGGAAAATAGTCAATAAAATCAGGACATGAGAAGTGCTAACAAATAACTAGATTGTTGCTGCCAATCAACCATAGCGTTGGAATCCTGAACACTTAATCTATAACTTTGAAAATATGAAAATGCTGTCAACAAGGCTTGTTAAATAAGCATTTTTTGTTTTGAAACTTATCCAATGTGATCTACGTTTATAATCTCTAAGTTTGCAACTAGATATCATTTTGGAATCTTCCTGCTTTGAACCCCCCTCGTGCTTGGAAGATAAAAAATGAATCTAAATGCCTTTGATTTGATGAGCTGAATGAGAATCATGAATCCTCTGCTGAATTTCATGATCCTAAACGACTCTGTGCTAAGACTAGAGCAAGCAATACTATTGAGGCAGGTCTAGATCTTTCAGCCAAACAAATGAATTTCCCTAACTCAGGTATTTATAGAGAAAACACATTATTAAGCAATCAACCTGTGCAGTTGGAACAGCTTAAAGTACCAGAACTTAAAGCTTCCATGTCGAAAGATGATTTGGTGAGCCATTTAGAAAACTGCATTTCTAAACAAATAGCTTCAGGCAACCCAGTCTTCTCAGTCGATTGCTTGCTAAACAAAGAAACATTAGAGGAATGGGCTGATTATTTTCTCACAAATTCTCAAAGTTTTTGATTATGACGAAAAATCTCTCATATCAAAAGTAAACTCGTTAAACCGACTTCTTCAGAAAGATCCCTCGAATGAGAACCTGCAGTTAGTTTCCATTGCGGGCATCACTTGATGCAATAAAAAAATGGTGAAATAGAGTTGGTGTATCAAATGAGTGAGGAATCCAGATAAAACTAAATCATATAGCATAAAGCAATATGAATATATAATGAGACGCATTCAACAATCAGGCTGGGTATGAGCAGACTTCATACTTTTAATCCTGGCCCTAGCCCTGCTTACTCAATCCAAAGATTTCAACCAGACGAGCCCCATCAACTTACATGTACGAGAATTGATGCTTGACATAGAATTTAATTTGACGTGCAAGACTGTTTCTCAACAACAGTCATGAAGAAGCATGATTATGTAGGTTTTCTCAAACCAAGTCGGGATTACTGAGAATTAAATCAAGCAGTTCTCAAACACAAGTGCTCTCCGAACAACTCTAGTAGCTCTCAAACGATGAGCAAATCTCTTCAACAAGGAAAAGCCTTAAAGTTTCAAATATATTATATATACACAAAAACAAGGAAAAGTCTAAAATAATAATAAAAATAATAATATTAATAAAAAAAATATGGCACCACTAGAGAACTCAAACATTTACTAAACAAAGTTGATCCTGAAGAACATTTTTAAGTTCTATCTACTTCTTTCTCTCTTAGAGATGAACATGAAATGAAAGATGCCAATGTTGTATGCACGAAACCTAAAGAGTTGCATAAATAGATTAAAATGACGTGGGATTCCTACTATCTGAACAAGGAGAAAACTGACTTGATAGAAGCTCGGCGAATGAATAATTCCATAGTAAGTCAGAAACTCTTTATTCTAAAAGAGACGATAAAGTATGAATACTTGAAAGAGCATAAAAATAACAAAATAAAATACATGCTACTATAGCAAAAAAGGGAATTAGATGTACAAAATCAAACATATACACAACTGAAAGACGGTAGGAAAACAAACTACTACAAGTATGTGAAAAAACTAAAAGTTAGTGTTAAAACTAACAAACGAATCTACAAATTCCATAATTGGGCATCTTAGTCTATAGGACTAAGTTGTAAGACCCGCCATACGGGCTACTTCTAAGTGAAGCAGTAAGACCCATGAGTTAGGAAAGTTCTAAAACGAACGACTCTATAACCAAAATCCTAAATCCTTTTTGGGTATCTTAACCTATAGAGCTAGGTCGTAAGACCCATCACTAGGCAACTTTTAAGGAAGTATAAGACCTACCAAACCAAAAATTCTTTGGGCAACTCCTAATTGGAGCCATAAGCCCCAAACTAAACAAATTAACGGGAAGCTCCTAATTGGAGCCATAAACCCCAGACTAAACAAATTAACAGGCAACTCCTAATTGGAGCCGTAAGCCTCAAACTAAACAAATTAATGGGCAACTTTTAAGGAAGCCATAAGCCCCAATCCAAACTAAACTAAACTAAACTAAAATTCATACATCTCCACTTCAGTCTATTCGGGATCCCTGAGAGGAGGCAACCCATGGTTGCTAATCAGATTCCCAGGACACTACAACCAATGGTTGTTAGTGTTGGTAGACTGAACCCACTGTATGCCCGGGATGACGGAACCATGGGATCTTGATCATGTGTACATTCATCTACCCATAACTAAATTTAAATCTATATTGCATATTCACACACTTCTTGTACAAAGCTAAGTATATTTTATCCTTAATCGAGAGTGCTCTTCTAATGCGTTAGGAGGGATAATTAACTATGAGGGCTTACGCTCATAGGAAGTAGAACCCAGATCTAAATAAACTCTGACACTACTCTCAGGGGAAATCTTGTTAAATATTAAACTCAATCTACCTCCAGAAAAATTAAAGAGAACCCATAAGTTCGTGAGAGTGGGGTATCGCATTTATTTTTAATTTTAAAGATGATTTTCTGGAGCGAACATTTGTAACGATTCTACCGGTTATTTTGGGTTCTGTGCGATTTTGATCGAATAGAGAAATATCATGTTCTTGATTGATGTTGCTTCAGTAGTATAGAAGTCTTATAATGTTGCCGTGCACGTTCTGTACTAGTTTGGTGATTTGTGAATTCTGTGATTTTTGTGTAAATTCCGTAGACTACCGTTATGCCGCTGGATTTTCGTACGATTTTCCGTTTGCTTGAATTTGATGATTTGAACTGATATGAATACGAATATGAATATATATGATTATTGATACTGAAAGACAAGTGAAGATTAGTTGAACTGTTGGTTGGAGATTGATTGACCTGTACAGGATGGTGGCCCGACGGGCTTTCCTTTAAACTATTGATCATTGATATATTGATTGGGAGGCATAAGGAGATTCTTATGCCGACGGGTACAGAGTGACGACTCTTATTGAACCAACATATGGATATCTACAACAGCAATATGGATTTCTACAACAGCACTATTGATTATTGAATAGCCAGTGATTGAACTTGTTCAGTAAGACTATTATATTAAAATGCATGTTTTCGGCATTGACTCCATAGATTTATTGCTTTCTTGATTTGGATTTACTGACGGATTTACGGACTTACTGTATTCTTACGATTTCATTGATTTATATTCTGTTCACTACGCATTGCTACTGTTATAGATAATGTATGGATACGGACATTAATCCTATTGATCCGATTGCTACTGTATTGTATTGAATTGCTGCATTTGATTCATTGCTAGTATAGACTGGACTTTATTGTATTGATTTTATGATTTCATACCGATCGATTTAATTGACCAGATTGTATTATTATGATTGATTTAATTTGATACGATTGATTTGATTAATCACTGTTCTACTGTTTAATGATTCTTCTACCGCTGCATTGATTATTGATTTGATTTCTGCTGCATTGATTCACTGATCATGTGTAATTGACTGTGATTGATTCGACTGATTGACATGCTAGACCGTTTGATTGATGTTATAGATAGCTCTGGTAAATTGTTGATGGTTTGATTGAAATTCTTTCCAAGTTAGATCTTGGGGCATTACATGGGGAACCAAGAGTCGCTGGTTGGGAGCATCGGGGGGGGGGGGATTTCAGGGGCGTCGGGAAGCAGTTTTTGAAGATCGGAGAGGAGATTTTGAAGAGGGATTAGGACAGGGCAGAGCAAGGGAAGATCGAGATACGTGGGGGGGGGTCCAGGCACGTGGGAGAGGGGAAACTATGGAGGATTAAGGGGGAATAGTGGGGATCAGAATGTGAGAAAATTGAAAATGCTAATTTTTGAAGGGGAAGATGCATATGGGTGGATTTACAAGGTGGAAATGTACTTCACTGTTAACGGCTTGACTGAAGATGAGAAATTATCGGCAGCAGACCTATGTCTGGAAGGGAAGGCACTCTCTTGGTACCAGTGGAGAGATCAGAGGAGACCTATCCAGAGCTGGGGAGAATTTAAGGACAGCTTGTTAGAACGTTTCCAAATCGATCGGGGAGAAGACTTCTACGAGCAGTTCTTTGCCCTAGTATAGGAGGGGTCTGTGGCAGACTATCGAGAAATGTTTGAGCATCTGGCCAGCAGGGTGGAGCGCTTGTCCGAGACGATGCTAGAGGGAAATTTTATGAAGGGGTTAAAGGCCGAGGTGCGAGCAGCGGTGAAGGTCCTGATGCCCAGGGACCTAGGGGAGGCCATGAAGCTTGCACAGTTGGTCGAAAATCAAAAGAACTTGGAGAAGGGAGCGAAGAGTAGTAGTAGCTCAGGAGGCACAGGTGGACGACTACCCACCTAGCCACCAAGGGAGCTTCCCTAGGAGGGATGAAAGAAGTTCCAAAGGAAAAAGCAACAGGAGGAGGAAATGGGGGACAGTTCAAGAGGCTCACTAACAAGAAAATGCAAGAGAAGAGAACGAAAGGGTTGTGTTTCCGATGTGATGAAAAGTACATGCCAGGGCATAATTGCAAGGATCAAACTTTTCAAGTTCTCATCGTTTGTGAAGACGAGAAAGACGAAGAGGGTGGGGGAAGCGATTCAGAGGTGGAGGAAAAAAAGATGCATCTGGATGTAACAGAAGTCTCTCTCAACTCTGTAGTGAGATTCACTCCGAGTCACACTATGAAGGTGAAGGGAGAGATAGCTGACCGTGGAGTCGTGGTGTTGATTGATAGTGGGGCAACCCACAATTTTATTTCCACCCAGATTGTGGAGCTGCTGGGGATGAAGTTAGTGGATACTAGAGGCTATGGGGTGATGATGGGCACTGCCAAGGTAGAAATGGGAAGATGAATTTGCAAAGGAGTGGTGCTGAAAATACAAGGCATACAAGTGAAGGAAGACTTCCTTCCCCTGGAACTGGGGAGTACGAATGTCATCCTAGGGATAAAGTGGTTGCAGACTTTGGGGCAAACCAAAATCAATTGGGGCATACTGTGGATGGAGTTGGTGAAGGGTGGAAGGAAAATGGTGATTCAAGGGGATACAGGGCTGACTAAGGCAGTGGTTTATCTGAAATCCCTAATCAAGACAATTCAGGAGGAAGGACAAGGCTACTGGATGGAATTACACAGCTTAGAGGGAGTGAGTGGGGAGGAAGGGAGGAGACATACCCCCCTCTGTGCAGCCTTTGATCCAGGTGTTTGAGGAGGGTTTTCAACCCCCTCTAGGGTTGCCACCACCCAGGGAGCAGGAGCACGCCATCACATTAAGAGAGGGAGTGACACCAGTTAGCGTGCGACCTTACCGTTACCCTCAGTTTCAGAATGATGAAATAGAAAAGTTGATCAGAGAAATGCTGGAAGCAGGGATCATCAGGCCCAGCACTAGCCCGTTCTCTAGTCCTGTTCTATTGGTAAAGAAGAAGGATGTCAACTGACGGTTCTGTGTAGACTACCGCGCACTCAACAAGGAGACTGTACCTGATAAGTTTCCCATATCAATGATTGACGAGCTGTTGGATGAATTGAGTGGAACAGTGATTTACAGCAAGATCGACCTGAAATCAGGATATCATCATATTCTAATGAAGAAAGAAGATGTGCCCAAGACCGCTTTTAGAACTCATGAGGGCCACCATGAGTTCTTAGTGATGCCATTTGGCCTCACCAATGCTCCAGCCACTTTCCAGTCACTCATGAATACAATCTTCAAACATTATCTGAAACGATTTGTTTTGATATTCTTCGATGACATCTTAATGTATAGCAGAACAGAGGAAGAGCACTGGGGGCATTTGCAGAAGGTGTTAAAGATTCTCCAGGAGCACCAGCTGAGGGCTAACCTGAAGAAGTGCTGCTTCGCACAAGCCAATGTGGAGTACTTGGGTCATGTGGTATCCAAGGGGTAGCAGCAGATCAGTCCAAGATTGAGGCCATGCTTAAGTGGACACTACCAAAAAACCTGAAGGAGTTGAGGGGATTTCTAGGGCTTACAGGGTACTACAGAAGATTTGTGAAGGGATACAACATTATAGCTTGGCCACTCACTGAGCAGTTGAAGAAAGATGGATTCTTATGGGGGGAGGCAGCTACGACGGCATTTGAGCAGTTGAAGAAAGCTATGACAATAGTTCTGGTCTTAGCTTTACCGAATTTTACGCAGGCTTTTATAGTAGAGACAGATGCATCGGGATACGGGCTAGGAGCAGTGTTGATGCAGAGTCACATGCCCATTGCATATTTCAGCCAGGTGTTGACGGACATAGCTCGGCTGAAATTTGTCTATGAGAGCGAGTTTATGGCAATTGTTTTAGCCATCCAGAAGTGGCGGCCCTACTTACTCGGAAGACATTTCATCATCAGAACCGACTAGCGGAGCCTGAAATATTTGCTGGAGCAACGCATGATGACAGAGGAGCATCAGAGCTGGCTATCTAAACTGCTCGGATATGATTTTGAGATCCAGTACAGGCCAGGGGTAAAAAATAAGGCAGCAGATGCCTTGTCCAGATGCATGGGGGAATTGCAGACAGTGGTTGTATCAGTCCCAATGATGCTAGATTGGGAAGCCATAAAGGAGGAGAGTGTCAAGGATGAAGCACTAAGCAAGATCAGAGCGGACTTACTGAAGAAAGAGGGCAGCCATTCAGGATACACGTTGGAGGGGGAGAGATTGTTGTACCAGGGGAGATTTGTGTTACCTAGAATGTCAGTACACATCCCACAACTGCTCCAGAAGTTCCATGGAACAGTAGTGGGAGGTCATTCAGGAGTACTAAAGACCTACAGGAGACTAGCTGTGGAGCTGTACTGGAAAGGTATACATAGAGATGTGGAGGATATGGTATCCAGGTGCGAGGTGTGTCAAAGAAATAAGTATCTAGCTATGTCACCAGGGGGGTTACTGTAGCCATTGGCATTAGCAGGACGAGTCTGGGAGGAGATATCCATGGACTTCATTGATGGGCTACCCCGCTCGGAAGGATTCACTGTGATTTTGGTGGTAGTGGATAGATTGAGCAAATATGCTCACTTTATTCCTTTACGCCATCCATACACGGAAGTGACAGTAGCGTTAGTCTTTATCAGGGAGATAGTCAGACTACATGGAGTGCTAGAGGCGATAGTATCAGACAGAGATAAAGTGTTCCTCAACCATTTATGGAAAGAATTATTCAGACTGTAGAGGACGATGCTAAAAAGGAGTACAGCTTACCACCCACAGACGGATGACCAAACAGAAGTAGTCAATCGGAGCTTGGAAACTTATCTGAGATGCTTCGCATCAGAAACACCCAAGCTATGGGCTAAATGGCTATCATTGGCCGAGTACTGGTACAACACCTCTTTTCATTCAGCCTCTCAGATGACCCCATTTAAGGTGTTGTACGGAAGGGATCCGCCCCACTTGGTGCATTTTGGGAGTAGCAGCACACCCGTGTCTTCAGTAGAAGAGTATTTGGAGGAGAGGGACAAGACACTGGAAGAGTTAAAAAGACATCTGTTGAGGGCTCAACAGATTATGAAGAAACAAGTTGATGGGCATCGGAAGGATATTTAGTTTGAGGTGGGCGAGAAGGTATTTTTGAACTCCGCCCATATCGACAGAAATCGATCACCAACCGGAGGAATGAGAAGCTTGCTCCAAGGTACTTCGGTCCTTATGAAGTACTAGAGAAAATTGGAGTCATGGCATATCGTCTGAAGTTACCACCGACAGCAACAATCCATCCGGTTTTCCATGTATCCCAGCTAAGGAGAGCCATTGGAGATTATGCTACCAGTTCTGAGTTACCCGGGACATTAACAGATGAAATGGAAATTGTCTTGAAACCTTTGGAGCTCATGAGGTTTTTCAGAAAGCAGGTGGAACCACAGAAGTCCTGATCAATTGGAAGAACCTCCCTGACTACGAGGCCACGTGGGAGCCATACGACCGGATGAAGCGACAGTTTCCTGACTTCCACCTTGAGGACAAGGTGGTTCTTTGGGAGGGCGGTAATGTTAAACCGGTCCATAGAGGACCGGTCCAGGCGGCCCAATCCATTGGGCCGGCTCTATTCATTTACGGGAGAAGAAAACAGGCGAAACCAGCCAGGGAGCCGGCGGAAACAACAGGGAAGGAATAGGTGGGGTCCACTTGTTTTTCAAATTGAATCTTGGAGTCAAAAGGAGTGGAAGCAAGGGCAATTAAGTCCTTTTATGTTATTTTTGAATTGTATGCATTAAGTAGGGAGAAAAGGATAGATTAGGGTTATGTGAAATTTGCTTGGAGTTTTCTTTTTTCTTCTTTGGTGGCTAGGACTCTAGATCGAATTCTAGAGATTGGGAGAGTGCGATCCTCTTCTCGAATAGAGGATCCTTGTATCTTTGTTATTTTCCTTGCATCTATTAGTAAAATACAAGTCTTTTCTTCACGTGATATAGATTACTGTATTGCATATGATTTATTGAGCAAGTGATATTGAATAACTGGAATTGCAAGTGTATGTTTTGATACGATTCTACTATATTGATTCGATTGATGTTATAGACTGATGTGATAGATAAGATGACTACTGTAGAGATTTGATGCACGTACTGATTTATTGAGCTTTATGGGATTTTCTATTATTCACTGATTCTATCACTAATGATTTTGGATTCTATTGTTTATGCAATGATTATTGATTTCTGTTATGCATTGATTTCTGATTTTTGTATCTACATAGATTTAATGATCATGTGCAAGTGATTGTTATTGATTTTACTGATTGACATGCATATTGGTTCCGTATCGTGCTTTGATTTCAGTTGTAGGCTTTGGTGACCTGCTGATCTTTTTGAAGCTCATTATATGTGATTAACAATTTCAGGTCAGAGCAAGGGAGCAGGAAGTGATGGTTGATCATGACTGTGGACAAATCCTTTCACTATAGACACCTGAGATGTCACACCAAGCACATCGAGATCGACTACCATTTTATTAATGATCACATACGACAGGGACACATAAATATAGCTCACATCTGCACTGCTGACCAAGTCGCAGACATCCTTACTAAAACCTTACGATCAATAGGTTTCAGATGTCACAGTTCAAATTAACCATTCGAACCTAGAATGGTTAATTTGAGGGGGGCTGTTAAGGATATCTCCATGTCAGTAGATTAAAGAAACTGCCACATCATCATGCACTTTCTTGCTTTTCTGATATTAGACTCTCTATATATACGAGCACAGTGTAATAGACATATAATGAATAAATCATATTTTAGTTCATCTTCTTCCTGTTTCTTGACTCTTCCCTGACTCTATATCCAGCGAGTTCTGATTCTTCTCAATAGATCTAGTGGGGGATTTATGACTTTGAGCAATCAAGTGATTAATAAGGGTACTTGTTTTAAATATCTTGGCTTTATTGTTATGAGTGATGGTGAAATAGATGGGGATATTATTTGGAGAATTCAAGTTGAATGGTTGAAGTGGAGGAATGCTTCTAGTTTGTTGTATGATAAAAAATTAGCACTCAAACTTAAAGAAAAATTTTATAAGATGGTGGTGAGACCTACAATGCTTTATGGCGCAGAGTGTTGACCATTAAAAGAGAAGCATAATATTAAGTTAAGTGTTGCTAAGATGAGGATGCTCAGGTGGATGAGTGTATTTACTCTTAGAGATATGATACGAAACAATCATATCCGTGAAAATGTTGGAGTAGCTACAGTGATAGATAAGATTAGAGAGAGTTTCCTTAGATGGTTTGGTCATGTAAAACAACATCCTTCTGATGACTTTATTAGGAGAGTTGATGTATTATATTTGGACTATGTTAAGAAAGGTAAATGTAGACCTAAAAAGATATGATTATAAAATATTAGAAATGACATTTCTTTATTAGATTTAACTGTGAATTTGACTTTTAACACGACACAATGGAGAAAAAAGGATTCATGTAGCCAGCCCCATGTAGTGGGATAAAAGCTTGATTTTGATGTTGTATATAGGAGTTTTTTAGTTTGACAATGTGGACCTCCGAAAGAACACCGCGTGAACGGGTCAATTGGAAGGGACAGATTGGATCGTGCATATGACTAACCATTGAGGATAAAGGCTGTCACCAACACACCCCGATGGGTAGTAATATACACGACCTAATCACGGGTTTCCCTCATCCGATACAGCAGTTCGAATGGGGTTTAGTATATGTGGGACCGAGTTTCCCACGGGCGCAAGCCCCCGTGGTTAATTACATCCCAGGCCGGAGCCCGAGAAAACTCACGATTAAGGATCATACATTATCCTTCTCAAAATGGGATTGGCACATGGGTGTAGACTATGAAGTCCTATCTAAAAGGAAGAAAGGTCCGAAGGGCTGAATCAACATGCGTGGCTCATACCAGCATTCGGAGGCTCTAGGGTACTAAAGAGAAACTATAGAAAATCAAAGTCAGACACCCGATCACATGCGTGAAAGAAGGATGGAGGTGGCGTCATCCTGTGACGCAGATAAGTAGGATTTAGGGTCCCTAAAAAGAAGGAACCTACCTACTATTTTAGGCGTACTACAAGACCGAGTGTAGTAGCCTCGAACCCTAGTTCTAAATTGGGCTTAGTGTTCTACGAACAATACTAAGGCCCGTGTCCTAGCTAATGCGATGCAAAGATCTGGACTTATCCCGGCCTGGATTGGGGAGCCAGCTAACCACCTAGTCGCTTCAAAATCATGCTATCAAGTTAATTATGAAAGATGGGTTGGAGGTACAGTTCTTTGGAAATAGGACCGACATTTAGAGAATTTCCTAAGTGGTCCAAGACTTATGTTGGGTAAATGCTCCTAACTAATGCAATTAAATTTTAATTAATTGGTTGTTAATGCAATACATGCTAGTTGAAATGTCAGCTCATGAATGCTTTGGATTTTAAAAATAGGCTTAATATAAAAATAATTTTTAGAAAAGACTGGGTCTCCCTAGGTCCGGTACTTCATCCTCATAGGCCAGATTATCCAGACTCTACCCACAGGCAGAAAGATGTCTTATAACAAGGAAAGAAGAATGCAGTAATATGCATGCGACCCCGGACGATTCCGACAGTTCCCTAGGTTCGTTAAGTTTCTATGTTATTTAAAACTTAAAATTTTAAGAGTTAGTTATGAGTAGAAAAGTTTTATAGTCCTTAGAGAGCCTAACAAAAATCCAGGCGAAAATAAAATTGGCATGCAAGAAAAGAAACTTAAGAAAAGCAGGCAATTTCTACTGCGCAATCAGGTAAACACATCAATATAAATCCAAAAATAATCAACTAAATGGTCATAGGCAAATTGCCCTTATTACAACCCAGATATGCATAAAGTAAAGTGGCCGGACACCACTGCCAACAACCCGGATTTCTAAGCCTATGACAGACACCAACGAATTTGAGTGGGATATTGGTCTTCAGGTCTTCAGTCTTCTTTGGATCACTCCTCCGTGGACTCATTGGAACTCTCCTCCTTAGACTCCTTGGATCTCCTCCTTGGACTCCTTGAAAATCTCCTCCTTAGACTCCCTGGGTTCGTCGTGGCTTGAATATCCAAACGAATAGACAATTTCCCTTTGGAAGGGGGCATTGCCTTTTCTCTTTGGATATCTAAAGCCATCCAACTCGGTCTTCCAAATGGAAGAAGACTCTCCCCTTTAGGAATGCATTCTTCTTTTGAAACCCGAGCTAGATAAGAATATCCCAACTCAAAGTTGTTTTCACAACTCTTAACAATTATTACAAATTTTTACATCAAATATAAAATAAAAAAATTCTAAAAGATCTGCATGGTTATCCTAATAAAAATCATCCCAAGCAGTTTATATGAAAATGAAAGTGCTAACACAATTGACCCTGTGTCAAGCCATGCTCTTAATTTTGAGGGCTAAGCGCTCCACCTGTGCAGTTATAACTAATTTAGCCCTCATTTTATTTAGGAGGAGCTGAGCAAGCACCTGCATAAAATATTATTAGAAAATATAATGGTGCCCCCCTTTTATTAGCTTGAGCATGGCCACCTGCACGAAAGAACAGTATATATGTATATATATGACGTTCTTAACCTAGGGGTAGATCTATCGCTCATCAGGTCATCCACAGAGTGCAGAAAAAGTAAGCAAACACACCAACAATTTCAAACAGCATGCAATGAAATCCACGAAAAGCTTCGGCACACAACAAAAAAGTAAAACTCAGCGGCCTATCCTAGATCTAGAAGTGGTGCCCTAGCAAACAATTCTATGTGTGTGGATGGTTGGTGTAGTTTGGATAAGTCCTAAATATGGTAGTTACTTAAAATTATCTAGAGTTCAAGTTGGTTGGGGGTCTGAAAAGGATGTTTTAGTTGAAATTCAAATATTAGTGAATTAGGGTGATTTTTAATTATTTCAGTTTGTTGATCAGTTTTAAGAGTTTAGGATACTGATATTTAAAGTTTAAGTGATATAAACCGATTTTAGAAAGTTCTAAGTCCTCCTAGGAACTAGACTAAAGGGGTCCAAAAAATCACTATGGGAAAAAGGCTAAGTCTGAGTCTCCTAACATTATAGGAAAATACTTGACCTTAATGCGAGTAGTTATACAGGTAGTACACTGAAATTGGAGTTTTCTAGGCAAAGTTACGAATTTTCTAAGTTTCGGGCCGTAAATGAACTACGGTTGACCAAAATGTTGACTTTCTAATCTAAGTCATTTTATGGAAACCTAAGATTTTTAATAAATACTAGATCCTAATTGGAGTCTAATTCAAGTGAGTTTGCCTAATTTGGAATTTTCTACAATTAGTTATGTATTTCTAAAGTTCGGGTAATTATAGGAATTTCTAAATTTCCTAATAAAGGGTTATTTTTATTGTTTTGCTCCAAATCAGCTCCAAACTGATTGGAATCACCCCCAAAGGTCAGGAATGACCTGAGAAAGTGTTCCCAAATGTTTGGAGAAGATTTGGGATTTTTAATAATTTTTAATGAATTATTAGGGGCAAAATGGTAAATTTCACCTATGGTCAAATTAAGGGTCAACCTAGAGTCAAACTAGGGAGCCCTATTTATCTAAAGTCAAGGATCAGATTATGGTCAGTTTGAGGTATTATTTGTAATTTTCTGACCTAAAATGTATTTATTGTAATTTTCAGAAGGCTACCAGACCCTATTTAGCCGGTTAATTAAGGTTGGTTAACTAAGGGGTCTAACAAGCCTTAAAAAAAAACCTAGAAAATTATGAGAAGCTTTAGATGTCACTAAGTTTAAGTGTTGAAATTTTTGTGTCAATTCGGGATCTATCCTAGCTCCTAGAAAACTTCTAAGTTCGCTAGACGGGTCCTTAATTTTTATCCTTAGGGTGTCACTATATTGTAGGAGTTTAAATTTCAGTTTGCACTAACCCTCAAGGTAATAAATGCATGGGAGTACAAGGAAAAAAATAAACACACCATGTCCTTAAGTCTAGGAGAGCCTAAGCTAAGTGCTCGTGGTGCGACCTACACATGCAATCTACGAAAAATAAAAGGGAAGACACCTAACTGAGGAATTAGTGAATGATTGGAACTCAATCACCCACTAATCCTCTCCCCCATGATTGCTCTTCATTCATAGAACCCATGTCTAAAATTTCATGCGAAGTAGATCTTTCCAAAGTTAGAATTTAACTATAAGTAATTTAAAATACATACTAATATAACTCTATATAGATTTCATAAAAATAATATATTTGAAAGATAGGTTGATTCAAAATACATATAAGTATGGGAAAGATCCACTGGTCACTCAAGCGAATCTTTCAAATGATTTAAAAATAGTTTGTATCTTGAAAATAATTACTATATTAATTAAAGAAATAGTAATTAAATAACAAAATAATACTCCAAGACAGAAATCTGCCAAAACAGCCAAAATCAGTGATTGGAAACAGCTTCAAAATAAAATACACATTTTTCTGAAAAGATTGAGGGGTTATACGCAAAAATCCAATTTAAAACTAAAAAGATATGCAATTTACAAGTTTAAATATAATAAAAGAATATTTTAAAATAATGCTGTTTTACTGTTTTTGGAATAACAGAAAATATAAATATAATTTTTATCTAAAAATAGTCTTAAACAATGCAGAATTCAAAATACACCCAAAACAAGGTGCTGTGCATCAAAATCCGACTTAAAACGAGAAAGTTACGCAATTTCAAAGTTTAAAGACAATAATTAAATAGTTTTAAAATAGTGCTATTGGCTGTTTTCAGAATAACTGCAGGCAGATCAAACCTTTTTAAGCCAAACCAACTTTAAAATGTATAGAATTCAAATACGTTCAAATCAAGGTGCTGTGCGTCGACAGCGGGTTCAAAATGAAAAATATATGATTTTCTGAAGTTTAAATACAATAAGTGGATTTTTAAATAATCAAAAATTAATAATATTTAAATATATATATTAAAGTATCATAAAAAAATAATTTTTTAATAGTTCTAAAGACTTAAAGTAATTTAAACATATGCATATATAATAATAGTAATATTTAAGTTGTTAATATTATTTTTAATACTTAAAATAATCCAAACAATTAAACTAATATTTAATTATTAAAAATACAATTTTTTTTATATAATAATAATAATAATAATAATAATAAACCAAAATAGTAAACTTACAATAAAAAAAAATAATAATAATTAGTATGATAAATAACTATTAAAATAATAATATAATGATAATTAAATTAAGATAATTATTTAAATAATATAAAAAAAAGTTTTACTATTTTTTTAAAATAAATTAAAATCTATAGGTCATTTTTATAAACACGTAGAGGACGACGATACGAATCCAACGAGGTATTGTTCGCAAAAATCGGACAAAAAAAACGAATTTTCTATGAATTTTTGAAGTTTTCTGATTTAAAATATTTTAAAAATTAAATTTTTAATTTAAAATAACGGCGGCGGGACCCGCGGGACACGTGGCAGAGCACGATTGGGTCCGCTGTTGCCGCCAATCATTGGCGGCTACTCAATGATTGCCGCAATCATGCGGTAATCAAGCCGCCTCCCACTTATCCACGTGGGCAACGGACGGCTGCCATCGGATCCGTGTGGCTGCGAGGAGAACGGCCCAGATCGAGCCGAATTCTGGGGAGATCCGTGGGATCGTCTGACCCGTCAGACGGGATATCTGTCCGACCGAATCCGAGCCGTTGATCATGAGATTAACGACCCAGGACACCCTACGTATGCAGCTAGCCGGACCGAAACCTACAAGGAGAAAATTGCTTCGTTCTCTCGATTGGATGGACGAACTTGCACGAAATTTTAGATTTGGACTCCACACGTGAAGAGCATCAATGGGGGATGTTTGGTTTGATCTAAAAAGCACTTAATGAAAAGCTATTTAACCCTAAGTGTTTTAAACTAGGGTTTGAGATATACCTCAATCCACACGGTGGATTCGGGAGATCTTGGGCTCGTTGGACTCGTGGACTCCCCAGGAATAACTTCCTAGTTGACGTCGAGATCCAACGCACGCTCGATCGACGGGACGAAGCCTTGGAAGGAATTTCGTCTCAGGTTCACCGGGATCTCGCCGCCAGCGAGGGTTCACCGTTGGGAATTAGTCGAGGAGGGTGAGGGGAAGTCCAAGGAACTCTCACAAGAAAATTCTCGGGCTCTAGGGGCTTGGAGAGAGAGCAAGATTCAAAAAAAGTCCTAAACAAGACCTAATTTTCACTATTTAAACCTCTATACTTCTCTTGGACGGTGGAGATGAGATCAAGAGTCAAATTCAGAGCAAGGGGGAGTGATTTAGGCGGGATTTCAAATTTCAAAACGTTTGGAATTGATTAGGGCATTAAATGTCCCTTTAATGGGCTCTAAATAGGTTGTTTTAACCTATTTAGGACTTGGTTTGACCAAGTCAACGATTGACTTGGCCAAATTAGTCAAGAGAGTCAAAGGAGTGAGGGGTTTGAGCCATGAAAAAGATTGGATTTGCTTGAAATCGATTTGGGCTCTAAATGGGCTAAGTGGTCAACCCTGGTTGACTCAAGGCCCAAGACTAGGTCCAGTAGGTTGGGTCTGACCCACTGAACCTATTGGAGGAGAGAAATGAGCACGAAGAGTTCTGAAATTAATTTTGGCTCAGTAGGAGGTGTTTGGGTCAATTTGGGTCAACCCTGGTTGACCTGGTCAACCAGGTTGACTCAAAGCCTAGGTCTGGGCTCAGTAGACTCAGGTCGACCCACTAAACCTATTAGAGAGGGTCTTGGGGTCTGGCTTGGTCAATTTGACCAAGTCAACTCTCCAAGTCCAATTCTGGGTAAAATCGAGGTCAACAGACAAGTTTTAGGTATAAAATATTCTAAATGTAGAATATGTAATTTTTTGACCCAAATATGAATGTGTAATTTTTTATATCAGCATGAACATTTCAACTCAAATATGATACTTATGATTTGAATATAACTCATTAATATAAAATCAAAATAATAAGTGAATTAATTTTGTGTCAATTCAAACTCGATACAAAAATTATTCAGATCAGAATTTTAGACCCAAATTCAATTCAAATAATAATCGAATGACTTTGAGCAATCAAGTTATTAATAAGGGTACTCGTTTTAGATATTTTGGGTCTATTGTTCATATTAATGGTGAAATAGATGGGGATATTATTAAGAGAATTCAAGTTGGATGGAAATGGAGGAGTGCTTCTGGTTTGTTGTGTGGTAGAAAACTACCATTCAAACTTAAGGGAAAAAATTATAAGATGGTGATGAGACCTGCAATGCTTTATGACGCAGAATGTTGGCCATTAAAAGAGAATCATAATATTAAATTAAATGTTGCTGAGATGAGGATGCTCAGGTGGATGAGTGGATTTACTCTTAGAGACAAGATACAAAATGAGCATATTTGTGAAAAAGTTGGAGTAGCTCTAGTGACAGATAAGATTAGAGAGAGTTGTAGTAGATGGTTTGGTCATGTAAAATGACGGCCTTCTGATGACCTTGTTAGGAGAGTTGATGTATTAGATTTGACTTAAGTTAAAAAAAGGTAGAGGAAGACCTAAAAAACTTGCTTATTAAATATTAGAAATGACTTTTCTTTATTAGATTTAATTGTGAATTTGACTCTTAACAAAACATAATGGAGAAAAAAGAATTCATGTAGTCGACCCCATGTAGTGGGATAAAAGCATGATGTTGTTGCATATAGGAGTTGTTTAGTTTGACAAGTTTTAGGCATAAAATATTCTAAATGTAGAATATGTAATTTTTTGTCCCAAATATGAATGTGTAATTTTTTATGCCAACATGAACATTTTAACTCAAATATGATACTTATGTATGAATATAACTCATTAAAATCAAATCAAAATAATAAGTGAATTATTTTGGTATTTGTGTCAATTCAAACTCGATACAAAAAGCATTCAGATCAGATTTTTAGACCCAAATTCAATTCAAATAATAATCAAATGAATTAGATCTCAATTTCAAATCATTTATGGTTACCAGCAAATGGCCTTTTCATAGACTTAAAAATCCCAGCCCGTAACACTTATCATTAATCGCAGTCCGCTAGCCCATGGTCTTCATTTCATCAGGACCAAAATCCACCGTTCATTTTTCAGTATGAGCACTATTAAAGCTCTTCCGTTGGTTAGGGTTTTCCGCGGATCTCTGGTCTCCTTGCATTCGGCTCTGCTTCCCTCAATCTTTCGGCGAAGGAGGTAAAGCATTACGATTGCCTAACACTTTCTCCAGCAGTAGCAGATATGTTTGGCTGTCAGCTGTAAATCGATCGTTTGTAAACATTATGTAAGATGTAAATTTATTTATTTTTCCATTATCTGGAGAGCCATTGGTATTTTTTTCCTCCCTGAATCGTGTAAGAGGATGTTTTATGATGAATTTTCGTGGCCGTTCCGCTCCTAAGCGATGATCTTTAATCCCGATTTATAGTTTTTCTTGTCATAATTCTCTTGTCTGCGTGCTCTGTAGCCTTTCTCTTTTTCTTCTTTTTTTGTGCTCCAAATTAGTTTTCCATTGCCCCTGATATCTAAGCAAAAACCTAGAAAATAACTGACGTTCTTTTGAAATCAAGCGTGCTACCTATTTCTGATAATGGCCAACGAGCCCTCGCAAAAAGATCCGAAAATGAATCAAGGCTGGAGTCTCGAAAATGCTCTTTCTTCACCGAAACCCTGAAATGGGTATTAGGAAGGAAAACCATTGAGCAAGAGAATTGGCATCCATTGTTGCCATAGGCCTTTGGTTGTCGAGGTTCTTCTTGCCATTTACATCAGATCTGGTGGTTTATGCTGTTCATTAATACGTGATATAGATTACGAGCTTTATATCATGTTTATCTATTCATGTACTATTAAAGATTGTGAGATTGCTTGAATAGGTGGTACATTGTCACGTATGATACACTTACATTCTTTAATAATAAAGCTTGTTGCGCAGGACATGGTATGATACATTCATGCGGCTGACATTTGTCAAGAAAGTCTTCTACTTGTCCAATTTAAAGAAATAAAAGAAATTTAATAGTTTCATGTATCAACACACTTGTCTTGAATGATAAATTTAAATTTAGAAGTACATTCCACAAACATCTTTAGTTAAACGGTCTACTCTCTTTTATTTGTAAATATATTATTTAAATAACTTAAGTTTTACTTAATGTTAACTTTAATTTTCTTATTATGCTTTATTTTTCTATTACTTTAATTATTAGTTTTTCTTATAAAAGAGTGAATTTTCTCTACTTTAGACTAACAAACTCTATTAACTTGTGAATATTGCCTCTATAATTGAGTTCAAGGCATGTAATAAGTTCAACTATATTACTTATTTTACGAGCAATTGTAATAAATTTAATATCGTATGATTATTTTTCTTTTATATTTATTTTATTTTTGTGATTACGATACAATTTTTAATTTTTTTTAAAATATCGTATTTGTGCATCATAGAATCTTACCAATATTTCAAAGCTAACTACTTAGCTGTGCAGCAAGCTTAGACCTGTGCATTTGGTTCTGTGTGAAAACTGAAAACTTAATCTGAATCTAAAATCTTATTCAAAGTACTTTTCCAATGTTAGATTTGGACAAAAAGGTTGATGCAAGTTACTTTATGATTTATGTTTTAAACAAGCCTATTTCTAAGTAATCAGCCCTATTTTCTTTACATAATTCACATGATAAACTATTTGCAGAGATCTAGCTGCCCTAATGATTTTAACTTAAATTTTTTGTTTTTGTCTATCTGGTTCTCTGTTTCATTTAAGGTTTGTTCTGCTTGAAGCTTTAATGTTTTGCTTGCATGTAGCCTTTATCTTAGCTGCAATTGGTAACTTTGATTTCTTTTCTAATGGTTGGACTCTCAACCTTAACGTTATGCCAAATTAACTCGATTCCGTAACAAACTGTTCTTTTTAAGCCTCCTTCCAAATTGAGTTAATTGTAACATTCTCATGTATTTCCCTTGAAGGCCCTGTAGCAAACTATGGAATTACAATTATGCATTTTATTTAATGAACTTTTCTTCTGAGTAGTTTTACAGAATAAGAGTAACAAAGACAGTATGTCTCATCGTAAATTCGAGCACCCTAGACATGGTTCTCTTGGATTCCTTCCTAGAAAAAGAGCATCACGGCACAGGGGAAAAGGTTTGTCAAGTTATTTTAATTCACTCGTATTTCATTTCATAATGAGTTGATTTATGTCATAAATTATTTTTTCTTTAAGTTTTTGATTTATAACATCTGATTTGTAACTGCTATTTGTATATGCTGAACCTATAACATGTGAGTAACTTGGATTGGTCACCGCACTTTAACTCTATCTGAATTATGTAGCAATTGGTAGAGAAGAACAATCTAGGGTTCGCATATTGCTAGTTTTGTGAACACAAGCGTTGGTATTGATTTGGCAATGTTAAACTTAAATTAACCGATAATTGTATTTTACACATAAGATATGTTTTAAAGTAATGATTTTACTGTCTATGTTATTGTGTTTAATTTTGATTGAAGCAGGACTGCTTAAACTTTTGCTATAATTCATTTTAATATAGCTTCAAATAGCTTATTTTTTGATGTTATATTTGATGTTTTGTCTTCTAGATTATTATGTTAATTTTGATTAAGCAGATCTTCTTAAATTTGTTCACTTAGTCAAGTGGCTATAGCTGCAGCTTATTTTTTGATGTATATTTGATGGTTTTGAATGTATAGACGTTTCATGGTCTAGCTTGATGATGTGGTGAAGAACCTTTGTTGACATGAGTGGAAGACAGAAGTCCATTATTTTGAACCTTTCCAAGTCAAATAAACTTAATATATATGGAAATGAATCCTTATTGCAAAATGGAAATATAACTGCAATTTTAAAATATGATTTATTACCATAATTTTGAATTAAGCTATTTGAACTTGGCTGATATGCCATTCTTATTGGGATTTATGTGGTTATCTCCTTTGTGGGGTAAGGTCACATTTTCTTCTTTTGGAAGTGGGAGTTGGGGAAGAAATAAATTAAAAAGTTCCATAACATCTAGCACTTGATAGTATAGAATATAATACATAAGATATTCAATATAATAATTGATAATAGGTTATATTGTATACTTTACATTATCCCTATTATACATAACAAAATAATATGTATTATATATGTAATCCTGTTTGTTGAATAGTGTTCAATATATTTTTGGTGAAATTTGAACCAACATTATATAATTATATTGCAATTGTTATACTAGATTAGTATGTTTATTTAAGCTGATAACGTTGTAGCAACTGTTCTTCTGTGTCTTATGATTAATTTGGATGGTTTGGGCATTGCTTATGCCCACTTTCAATTGATTTTTAGCTCAATTGGGCCCTTGTGAGTGAAATGGGAAGATTTGCAATTCTGTAAAAAATAGGAGGGAGAACTGCACCTTTTCACTTGATGGAATGAAGGATCAGATAGGCAATTTGGGCGGGTGAGGATAAGACCGTAGAAGCTGAGAAGTTAACTTGTGGAATAAATTACTCCTAATAAAAAGCTTTCCATGGCCAATCAAGAGAAAAAAATAAAACTGTCCCCAAAAAGAAAGAGAAGTAATTGGAAAACCTGATACTCTATCTCCCAGCAAGTGCTATGGGGTGGCCATTGAACCTAATTTAGTTGCTTAATGTTTTCTGTTATTCAGTGTTTTCACTGGACATGGAATTCCAACGAGGGAGTTAAGGAGCTGAAATTAGTTAACACCACCATCTTGAAGTTGCTTCTTACTTTGATTGCCAAGCAATCATTAAGTGAACCCACATGACCACTTGGTCCACTTCCAATGTCTACACGCGGGCTAGAATATGGACCCGTAGTACCCTCACTAATGAATAATCAAATATAGCTTTAATACATTTTCTCGGCTCTCTTTGGTATGTATTCAATCTTTTAGTCATTATTGCTTATCAATGTTTTCTCTATGATATTTGAATTTGTTTTGCAACTTTTTAAAATTCCAATTTGGGTGCAAATGACACTTTGTTGATTTTACTTCAGCATGGGAATTCATTAATGGTTTAAATGCAATTTTTTTTTTAATTTTTTTTAATGGTTTAACTGCAGTTGTTTATCTGTTTAAGAGCTCTTACTCCCGCAGTTTCATTTTGTTCGAGTAAACTCCCTCAACTTATTCATCTTGCACGAGCCCTCCTCATTCCCCCTTTACCACTATGTTCTTATTTAACGTGTTGTTTATCCCTTTTTATGCAAATTTTGCTTTTCATCCATTATTAATGTTATAAAAGCCTGTAATTATCACATTTTTCACTCTTAGATATTTGTTGTTACGATCAACCGCTTGACTCTCAAGTAATTAGCAAGGTTGTGAAAATCGTACCCGACAACGAACCGGAAGAATGAGAGGTTCAAGGTTCGACCGGTCGAACCGGTCGAACCGGTCGAACCGGTCGAACCGGGGTTGAACCGAATGATGTAATAAATAATAATATTATTAAAAATTAATAACATTAATAGAATAATTACGGCAGTCTAACCTCAAATTTTTTAATTTTAAGAATTTAAATTATATAATTTTAATAGATTATCTCTTAGTATAATTAACTTAAATTGAAATGATGAATATATTCTAATATAACTATAATTTATAAGACATAATTTAATTATATTATATTTATAAATATCTAATAATTTAATTATATGTAATTTTTAAATTTAATTATAGTTATAATAAATGAGATTCTTATAATATATATTATAACAAATTAAAAATTTTAATGTAGTATATAAATTTATAATATTAAATTTATGTGTAAGAATAATATTTAATATAATATATAAATTTATAATACAAATTAAAAACTTTGCACCCAATCAGTCCAAATTTGTGGCCAACTAGCCCAAATTTGTGGTCAAACCAACCCAAATTAATGACCCAATAAAGCTCAAATTCACATTCAAGCTCATATGACATTCATGTAACTTTTTAGTCCCACATTATGACTCATGAGGGAGTATGAGACGGTTGCCTTTTAGCTCTTTATATAGTTATATCTTTTCTAATAAAACTTATTTTATGAGATGACATCCATATATTATGGTATTAGAAGTCTTAATATTTAATAAAAAAATTTATTTTAAAAAAAATTTAATAAAGTAAAACATATTTTTATATTTTACTTAAAGTAAAAAAAAAAAATTAAAACCGGCCGGCGAACCTGGACCGGTTCGTCGGTTCACCGGTTGAACTGCCGGTTCAGTCCGGTTCATGTCGGTTCTCTGCGAAGCCGGTTTTAAACTGGATCGGATAGGACAACTGGCCGGTTCACGGTTGAACCGGTCGGTCCGGTCCGATTTTTAAAACCTTGGTAATTAGATTAATTCTACTTATTTTAGTAATCATATTTATGCAACCTTTGGATGAAAATATTGCATGATATTAATTCTCTATTTTGATCAAAATTAATTTTAATTAAATTTTGTTTTAAAGTATTTTTCAAGGTTTTAAAAATTGGACTAGACCGGCTGGTTCACGGTTAAACTGACCAGTTGTCCAACTTGGTCCAGTTTAAAAACCGGCTTTGCAGAGAACCTGTCTGAATAAGACTAAACCGGCGATTCAACCAGTGAAACGGCGAATCGGTCCAAGTTCCAAAGAACCGGTCAGTTTTATTTTTTTTTTTATTTTAAATAAAATATAAACAATATATTTTACTTAATTACATTTTTTTAAAAAATATTTTTTTATTAAATAATGAGATTTTCAATACCATAATATATAGACGCCATCTCATAAAATAAGATTTATTAGATAAGAGAAAACTATATAAAGAGCTAAAAGACAACAATCTCATACTCTTTCATGATGTGGTACTAAAAAAGTTACATGAATGCTATATGAGTTTGAATGTGAGTTTGAGCTTTATTGGACCATTAATTTGGGACTTTGGATTGATTGTGCCACGAATTTGGGCTGGTTGGGCCACAAATTTGGGTTGGTTGGGTGTAAAGTTTTTTTAATTTGTATTATAAATTTATAATATATAAATTTGTTATATTGTATATTATATAAATTTATATATTATATTAAATATTATTCTTATTACACATTTGTAAATTTAATATTATAAATTTATATATTATATTAAAATTTTTAATTTATTATAATGTATATTATAAGAATCTCATTTATTATAATTATAATTAAATATAAAAATTAATTATAATTTAATTATTAGATATTCATAAATATAATATAATTAAAATATATGTTTTATAAATTATAATTATATTATAATATATTCATCTTTTCAATTTAATTTAGTTATATTGAGGGATAATCTATTAAAATTATATTGTTTAAATTCTTAGAATTTTATGGTTTGAGGTTAGATTCCTGTAATTATTCTAGTAATGTTATTAATTTTTAATAATATTATTATTTATTACATCATCCGGTTCGACCCTAGCTTTGATCGGTTGAATCTTGAATCTCTCATTCTTCTGGTTCGTTGTCCGATCCGTTTTTCACAACCTTGGTATTTATAGCATAAGCTTTTCTAATTTTGAGATTATACATTAAAAATGCATGAGGGCAAAAAAATGGAAAAAATTTATTGCTGGAGGACAAGAAGAGCTAATAACGACTTATCACAAAAATGAGGAAGTTATGAAATATAAGAAGACATGGTTAAGAGAGGTGAAGTTCAAAATGAAGAATTTTGTTACATTAAAGTCGAAGACAATTGTAACCAAGATGAATGAATTGAGAAATTTTTCATGGTGCAAGAATGATTTGTCATTTATATCCCCCTTTGATCTGTGTCTTAATTTCGATCTGACTATCGATGGTGTTATCCATAGATGTGTGATTTTGACCCTTTTTGAAGTGTTACTTTGGTTTCCTCTGATGAGTGATGATGTTATCTGGTGATTTTCTCTGGGATTTGTTATTGTGAGCTTAATCATGCGAAGATATACTCTTTTACAAGCTATTTAGTTTGTAAGGTCGCTACAAATAATTGATGGAAAGAAGATTGAGATTGCTTTTGTCTGTTTAAAGGGAAATGAGATTAAAAGGGGTGTTGTAATTGCTTCCTTCATTTTTTTTATTTTTTTGTTGTGAAGTAGGTGTAACCAATTGGCTACACCTACTTTGCAAAAAAATTGAAGATTTAGGGTATTTGGAAATACAGTAAAATTTTACTTTGAGCTAATTTTGCTGCACACCCAACATTCATCTTCATCATGATTAGCTTTATCCTTTCTTGCTTTATGAATTAACATTTTTAATTCTTTCTTGCCTACTGTTGCTTGAGGTATTATATTGTTAGTTTGAATATTTTTAAGCAACTTCTAGTCATGTTATCTTAGATCTATTATTTTCTCTTTCTAACATTTTTACACTAATTTTATTTGCCTGTTTAATTTGTGTATTTTGTACCCATTGATGAATATATTCTACCACTATCTATTTTTTTGTTGCGAAAAGATAAATAGCGCATCACATTGAAACAAATCTAATAACTCAATGATCACTTAACTATGATGTTATTAATGGATTTAAATGTAAAAAAAAAAAAAGATCAAGGGGGACAATTCTAGATTTTCTGATCTTGTTCTAGATTTTTACAAAAAATACTCAAACGTCTCACTATAAATCTATAAACTTGCTTTTTCATTCTACATATGAAAGTAGGGTTATAAGTTAGCCAATGCACTGAATGAACAACATGAAGTCATCTCGATTAATGCTCATTCAAGTTAACTATTGAATATGTTTAAACATTTTTTTAGGGCACATATGTTTAATGAATCAAGCTTGAGCTTAGTCCAAAACCTGCTTATTTACATTCACAAACATCTTGTTTGTTCAACAAATAATTTATTAAAAGTTTGTATTATGCTTGGTGGTTGCTCTTAGGTCTGTTGTGTGATAGAAAATTACCCCTCAAACTTAGGGGAAAATTTTATAAAAAGGTGGTGAGACCTGTAATGCTTTATGGTGCATAATGTTGGCAATTAAAAGACAAGAATGGGGGCACGTGCCCCCATCCGAATTCTTAAAATTAGAACTAGCGGTTGGCGCTTGTTCTTCATACTATTTTGGCAAGCCTTAATCTCTATTTTCTCTAACTGTTTGCAGTTTGCCTGCTCCGCTCGACCGCTTTTCAACTTCTGTGACGAAGACTCGTTCACTCGACCGATTTTGTGCTCCAACTTCTTATGTGAGGAAGATTGGGTTTGCACACCCTGCTAAACTTTGGACGGCAAACAACAGAGGGTCTAAATCTATGTTTTTGATGGATCATTAGTCATTTTGCTTTATCACTCACTAGTCACATACTGGCATTTACATATTTCAAGTTTTAAATGAAGGATCTTAAGCCTTCATCCAAGTAGACTTGTCAATTTCGGGTTACAGGCCGGGTTCGGGTCGAACCCGAAACTGACCCGGCACTATTCGGGTTCGGGTTGACCCGACCCGGTTTTGCAAATGGGTCAATTTTCTGGACCCGAACTCGACCTGCTTCGGGTTCGGGTCAACCCGACCCGCGTAGCCGTGGACGCGACATTGCCTTTGGACGCCGACGCGGATCTGCGGACGCCGGTGACGCCGAACTGGCCTTGGCCGCCCGCCGCCTGGCCTCGCCGCCTCAGGACGCAACACGGAAATGGCGCGGAACTGGCCACTGGCCAGTCTGGCCTAGCCTGCCTCGGGACGGTGCGGAAATGGGCCAAATGGCCTGGCTTCGGGAGTCGGGACGCTACGCGCCTGAGCGGAACTGGCTTGGCCAGTTGGCCTCAGGACCCGATGTGACGCGTCTGGGCAGCCAGGAAACGGGTCATTCCGAGAAGGGGTTGTGTGCATTCCGGGTCATTTCGGGTTATTCCCGGGTTCCCGGGTCAACCCGAACCCGACCCGGTTTTTCAAACGGGTCGGTTTCAGGACCCGAATCCGACCCGTTTCAGGTTCGGGTCAACTCAAACTCGAAATTTTCGGGTCGGATTTTCGGGTCGGGTCCAATATTGACAGGTCTACATCCAAGGACAGGGAATGTTAA
This sequence comes from Dendrobium huoshanense, assembly GCA_016618105.1. NCBI lineage: Eukaryota > Viridiplantae > Streptophyta > Magnoliopsida > Asparagales > Orchidaceae > Dendrobium > Dendrobium huoshanense. The sequence continues at coordinate 68,154,264 of CM028344.1, read as the reverse complement.
ATTGCCAATTTAGGCTATATTAAACACACATTATCCTGTACGGATAATCAAAATTATCGGGTTTACCCTCTTCGCTGGATCATGCTTTTACAGTTTTACTGAAGAAGTTACTGAATTTTTTTCTTTTGATTATTTAGCAACCCGGTTTTTCAAACGGGTCGGTTTCAGGACCCGAATCCGACCCGTTTCAGGTTCGGGTCAACTCAAACTCGAAATTTTCGGGTCGGATTTTCGGGTCGGGTCCAATATTGACAGGTCTACATCCAAGGACAGGGAATGTTAAATTGCCAATTTAGGCTATATTAAACACACATTATCCTGTACGGATAATCAAAATTATCGGGTTTACCCTCTTCGCTGGATCATGCTTTTACAGTTTTACTGAAGAAGTTACTGAATTTTTTTCTTTTGATTATTTAGCAATCAAATAGAGTGACTGAATTTTGAGAGCACATATAGATGTGTTGCATAAGTAGATTAGGATTAGTGATGTAACATCTATTTTTTCAGTACATTATCTCAAGATGAATATTTGAACCTACCTCTAAAGCTCTGCTATCAGCTTCTGAAGCTTATCATCATTTGCTTTCTGCAAACAAAAACTAATGTGTAATTCAATTTTAAAATGTAAAGCTTAAGAGCAATTTTCACACCCATGTTGCCTTTAAACACATTTTACTTAATCTTATACTACTCTCTTTACCATCTTATCAGACTACCTGAATGGTAGACACCCATCATTCCATTTAAAAAGTTAAATTGGCCCCGTTATAAGAAATTTCTAGCTCCGTCACTATTTGATGTAGTTGTTGTTGTCCTAGCTCCGTCACTATTTGATGTAGTTGTTGTTGTCCGTTCATATAACAGATATTATATTTGTGTGATTTATTTGTTATAAAATGGAAATTGTGTTGCACTATATAAATCAAATTTTAGTGTTTTCCATTTTTTTCCTCCTAGGAATTAGATATAATGTGTGCTTTAGGATTGAGATCCCAAGACATTCTAACATTATTTGGTGCATCTTAACTCTATTAATTATATTTTCATCTATATCTTATCTCTTTTATGCTATTGATTCAAGTTTTCTTCTATATAATAGATTAAGATACTTAAATTGATCACAAGCAAGTATGCTTTATTTTTTAAGAATATTGATTGATAATTATTAATATTAAAATATTAAACAATGCATGTCATATATGCAGCTTTTATTTTGCTAATCATAAGTATTTTATTTTTTAAATTTTTTATCTATTATTGTAATCATTTATTTGTTGCATCGAGGGTCCCTCCCTTTGAATGTCTCTGTAAGTGTCTGTAATCAGTTTAGAACATGTTGGAAATCCCTTGGTTGCTTTATACTATTAATGCTTTAATATGCATAACTCTAGCTCAACTTTTTTTATTTAACGCACCATAGCAATTTTTATGACACTCATCTTATGCTTTCAGGAATAATAAAAGAGCTTATGATTTTTTTTTTCACAAATAGAAAGTAGACTGATGCGGACATCAGCTCATGAAAATTCTTTTAGAGACGTGGCCGACGATCGTCGGCCATGATCGTACCGATCTATTTCTGAGTCTTCATATGTATTTGTTTTATGTATTTGTTTTAGTAGCAGTTCCCGTTTTGCCCTTAAGGGTTTTGTCAGATGTACACCTTAAAGGCAATGTCGTCTTTTATTTCCTTTCATTATAGCAGTCTATATATAAGCCTCATATGTTTCTTTTGAGGGGAATGAATTATAATGAAATTTCTGCATATTGAGTGCTTGTGAGAGCTTGAGAGTCTTTGGAGAGGAATCCCTTGGAGAGGGAAGCAGATCACCCACCAATTTTGGAAGAGTCCGGATTCCTATCTTTCTTGTTGTTCTCTATCCTTTCTTTCATCTTCCTATTTCCCCTTGCCGTTGGCTTTGGGTTTCCCAAACCCAAAACCGTCGGCCTCCACTTCAAGCCCAAGCCCCACCGTCGGCCAACCCTTCTTCCCCTTCCCACCTAGTCGCCAGCCATCCTAAGTGGCTCACCCTTTGATGGGTTGATCCACTTAATTCTCACCACCACGTCTTCAAAACCGACAAAACCTAATCCTAATCCTAGCCCTAGCCCTAGCCGCTGACCACCACATCTCCCTCATTGACTTCAAAATTCAAATCTCCCCATTACTTCTTTCCTTTTTCCTACAAATCACTTTGGGAAAGCTTTCAATCCAATCAACCAAGCAAAATTTGAAATTCGAATTATTTCATAAAATAGAGTTCCATTTTAGGAAAATTCTCCAATCAAATCCAAATCAATTTGAATTGGATTGTGGTGTGAAACAATTAAGAATTACTTGAGAAATTTAAAAAGAAACAATTGATTAAAACTTGCTAATATAAAATTATTGTTTGCAAATAAAGAAGAATTAGGAATTAAAAATTTTTAACTTGCTTAGGCAAAGAAGCACTCTTGACATTAACCAAACAATCCAATCAAAATTCGAAGACAATAGTAAATGTCACATATACATTACATAATCCATCACTTAATAACGAGAGGTTCACCTTGAGTCATTTCTCACTCATTCACTCTTAGGCTTTAGCGGAGAAAGGCAAACCATGCGAGGAAGGAGATTACCAGTAGGAGGGGGCCGAAGACTTTCGTTGATGGAGAAGTAGCCGGCGGTGGAGGAGGTGGTGGGTGACTGATGATTATCCAATGACCTGGTTGAATGTGCTCCTCGATCGATAGTGTTAGTTAGTATAAGATGCGATCAATATATCTGTCGACAGTCTCGTCATTGCCAAAGTACACGTCAAAGAACGGAGATCCAAGAATATCCGTCCATCCTTGCTCGTCGAAAACAAATTCTTGGTCGACCTCAGGATCAACCATACATGCTTGCCGTGAGAGATGAGAGAATGTAAGTAGGAAAAAAGGGGAAGAGAAGGTGGCTGTTGGAGGAGGAAGCCGGTAGCTTGGGTAGAGAGAGGAAAGGGTGTGGCGGTTTGGTGATTAGTGGGGTGGCTAGGGTTTGGGTTGGAATTTAGATAATGTGAATTTAATTTCAGATTAAGTGACATTGGAGGGAAACATTTTGAAATTAAAATTCAAACCGGGTTTAGGCTTTAATAGGAAAATTAGGGGAGAAGACTATTAATGGGCCGGCGGTATATGGGGAGGAGGGGAAGGATTGATGGGGTTTTAAAAGCTTCCAAATTGAGTTATCTAATTAAGGAATATGATGCTTAAATCAAATCCAATTTAAAATAAATTGGATGAGATTTAAAACTTTCCAAATATGACTTGGCTAATTTAGGAAAGAATTTGAAATTCAAAATTTGAATTTCAAATTGAAGGGTTATCTTCCTAAATTAATGGGGTCTAATCCAAAAATCAAGTTGAAAACTTAAAAAATTAAATCTGGGATCATCTGAACTCCGATTTCAGCAAACTTACAATCGAACTGATCGTTTCAGAAATACGAACCCAACAACACCAAATTCAACTCAATCTGAGCCTAAATGGGTCCGAATTGAAGACCTGAAGCGCTGTTGGAAGGTTCAATCCACAATTTGTATTACCAAACAGTTTCCAAACATTGTGCTTATAGTCGAATCGAGCGGCTCGAGGAGACGAATCCAACGGGCCCAAGATCGCCAAATTCCGACACCACTAAGACCTTCAAATGTCTGAAGAACGGTCCATGATCAAGGGATTCAATATCGGCCGTCCATCCGAACCACTCCACATTTTCCCTTGATCCAAATATTTACGAGCCATGCCACTCCAGAAATCTATAAAAAGACCTCTCATCTTTCTTGGGGGGGGGGGGGGGGGGGGGGGGGCAAGCAAGAAGTAAGAGGAGGAGAATAGAAGAATAGGAGGGAAGAAACTCCTCTTCGATCACCGCCGGAGTTCTGCCCGACCTCCAAGTGATGCGGGAATTTCACCCGAACTCCAAGTGACGTCGGAATTTTGCCCGTCATCCAAGTGACGTCGGAGTTTCACCCGAACTCCTAGTGACGCCCGAGTTTCACCCGAACTCCAAGTCATGCCGGAGTTCTACACGATGTTGGACCTCCGCTCATCGTCAGACAACATTTTTTATGACCTCCGTCGTCTGCCGATTACGGTCCTTCTGACTTACGTCGCCCACAGACTACAATCCTTTCGACCTCTATCGCATGCCGACTATGATCCTTCTGACTTACGTCGCCCACCGATTACAGTCCTTCTGACCTCCATCTCCCGCCGACTACGGTCCTTCTGACTTACGTCGCCCACCGACTACAGTCCTTCCGACCTCCGTCGCCTGTCGACTACGGTCCTTCCGACTTACGTCGCCCGCCAACTATAGTTCTTCAGACCAAACAAACACTTCAACAGTGATTCTTTGTATTCTCATCATGTAATGTACTCTATAAGATGTACATTAAGCTACGGTCTTCCCCAAAGAAGGACCTCATTTGTAATCAACTGCAATACTAGTGGATTTATTCAAACTGGGTTAGGCCTTATGATTTTTCCCCCTTTTTCAGGGTTTTTCCACATAAAAATCTTGGTGTCTCTCATAAATGCTTGACCTTCTCTCTTATCTAATTGCGTGCTGGATTTTCATATAAAATTAAGACATTAAATTTTATATTTCTCTACCGTCGCGAATACTCCTAGACGCAACAGTTTGGCATCGTCTGTGGGAAAGTGATTCTCGATTGGGGGGCAATTATTGCTCCAATATCAAAAGATCGCTCTTATCAACTTCCTGACATCAGTTATTGATGCATCAATATCATAAGAATCAGATGCAGACTGGGGGTAACTTTGACTCTTACTGTGATTAAAAAGATCCTCCAATGCTTTTATCATCAAGATGATACTTCAGAAAAATCACAGCAAATGCAAGGATGCTTCCAATCAATTATAAGCTTTATACAGTCCTGTTAGACCGATTCATAGAGGACCGGTCCAGCCGGCCCAATCTATTGGGCCTGCTCTATTCGTTTACGGGAGAAGAAAACAGGCGGAAATAGCAAGAAAGGAATAGGTGGGGTCCACTTGTTTTTCAAATTGAATCTTGGAGCCAAAAGAAGTGGAAGCAAGGGCAATTAAGTCCTTTTATGTTATTTTTGAATTGTATGCATTAAGTAGGGAAAAAATGATAGATTAGGGTTATATGAAATTTGCTTGGAGTTTTCTTTTTTCTTCTTTGGTGGCTAGGGCTCTAGATCGAATTCTAGAGATTGGGAGAGTGCGATCCTCCTCTCCAATAGAGGATCCTTGTATCTTTGTTATTTTCCTTGCATCTATTAGTAAAATACAAGTCTTTTTTCCATGTTTTTTGCAGTTTTTCTCTGTTTTTCCACAGTTTTGGGCTGTTTTCCTGCTGTGGACAGCAGTTGGTTTTGAAATTTGTTGCCAAAGTGATTAGGAAATACTTGAAATCAAGTATTTTCTATCAAATTGGTATCAGAACAAGTATTGGGACGAATCGTGGGCTGTTTCTGCTGAAATTGTGCCGGCGAAGGAGAAAATCGCTGAATTTTTTTTTTAGATCTTGAGATCTTCTCTTCAATTGCATGCCATAGGAGATGGCGGCTAAAAAGGTGGATGCTTTGGAGGAGAGGATTGAAGGAGAGATGAATCAAATCAAGGAGACCGTAGAAGAAAGAATGTCCTCCATGGAAGGACAAGAGGCCGATCTACGGGATATGATGAAAAAGATGTTGGAGTTTCAAACCCAATCGGCGACGTCTGATGGAAAAGGTCCCGCAGCGAAGAACGCCAACTCTGAAATCCATCGGGAGGAAGAAGAAGTGGAAATTGTGGAAGGGAGTAGGGGAAGGCCTCATATGGAGCCTTTCCAGAGAGAGGAGAGAGGAGGAAGGTATGTGAAAAGGCAAGGCTATGGAGGTGGGGTGTAATAGCTCGTTTCTTTGATTCCCTTATGAGATCGTTCGAGACGATGTTGAGATCGTCCGGAACGATCAGAAATAGCTGATTTCTGGGTGGATCGTCCAGGCCGATTTTTGGATCGTCCTGGGACAATCAGTTCATTGCAAAGTCAGTGAGCAAGAGATTTTATCGTCCAAGGAAATTAATTATCGTCCTGAGATATCGTCATGGACGATTGGATTTTTGTTCACATCGTCCTGGACGATGTGGCGATCGGCCGGGCCGATCAGGTCATGGTTATAAGAAAATCAGCTCCTTTTGAGGAGAGAGAAAATCATATTTTATTTTCAAAATATCTGAGGAGAGAGAAGGAGAAGGAAAGCAAAGGAAAAGCTTGGTTTCGGAGACCGCGGAGCACTTTTTGTCCGTCGCCGCTGTTGAGTAAAGTGTTTATCTCGCGGTAAGGACTCCGAATCCTATCTCTATTTTTGAAGATGTTGAGTTTTGGTCGTTTTGTTCACAAAATTGGGTTTTCGTTACCGATAAACGCGCCGCATTTTATATTGACGAATCTTTCACCGCACAACTTTTGATATGTTATTGATATGATTATTCTACACATTTTAAGTATTGTTTGTAACGATTCTACCGGTTATTTTGGGTTCTGTGTGATTTTGATCGAATAGAGAAATATTAGGTTCTTGATTGATGTTGCTTCAGTAGTATAGAAGTCTTATAATGTTGTCGTGCACGTTCTGTACTAATTTGGTGATTTGTGAATTCTGTGATTTTTGTGTAAATTCCGTAGACTGCCGTTATGCTGCTGGATTTTCGTACGATTTTCCGTTTGCTTGAATTTGATGATTTGAACTGATATGCATACGAATATGAATATATATGATTATTGATACTGAAAGACAAGTGAAGATTGGTTGAACTATTGGTTGGAGATTGATTGACCTGTACAGGATGGTGGGCCGACGGGCTTTCCTTTAAACTATTGATCATTGATATATTGATTGGGAGGCATAAGGAGATTCTTATGCCGACGGGCACAGAGTGACGACTCTTATTGAACCAACATATGGATATCTACAATAGCAATATGTATTTCTACAACAGCACTATTGATTATTGAATAGCTAGTGATTGAACTTGTTCAGTAAGACTATTGTATTGAAATGCATGTATTCGGCATTGACTCCATAGATTTATTTATTTATTTATTTGGATTTTCTAATGAATTTACGGACTTACTGTATTCGTACGATTTCATTAATTTATATTCTGTTCACTGCGCATTGCTACTGTTATAGATACTGTATGGATACGGACATTGATCCTATTGATCTGATTGCTACTGTATTGTATTGAATTGCTGCATTTGATTCTTTGCTAGTATAGACTGGACTTTATTGTATTAATTTTATGATTTCATACCGATCGATTTAATTGACCAGATTGTATTATTTTGATTGATTTGATTTGATACGATTGATTTGATTGATCGATGTTCTACTGTTTAATGATTCTTCTACCGCTGCATTGATTATTGATTTGATTTCCGCTGCATTGATTCACTGATCATGTGTAATTGACTGTGATTGATTCGACTGATTGACATGCATATTGTTTCCTGTATTGTGCTTTGATTACAGTTGTAGGTATTAGGCGACCTGCTGGGCTTTTTGAAGCTCATTATATGTGGTTAATATTTTCAGGTCAGGGCAAGGGAGCAGGTGTTTGAGGTTGATCAGGATCTACAGGTTTCTGTCCTTTTTGATTGTAGTGATTCTTTTGTACTCAGGATATGATAGATTCTCATTTGATCCCTACTGCCGAAGAAAAATGTTATAGATTTCTGCACGGACTGAATAGAGAGCTAAGACATCCACTAGTACCCTTCCGGATCCATGAGTTTTCTGAATTGGTGGAGCGGGCCAGACTGATAGAGATTGATTTGACAATGCTAGTATCGAGATATGATGACACCAGGAGGAGGAGAGATGAAGTCAGACGAGAGGAATCAGGTAGAGAAAGGGATAGAGAGAAGAGAAGCAAGTATGGTGATTCGAGGGGATCTGCATCGGGATCTGCATCGGTAGTATCTTCTGGTTCCAGCGATTGCATTCATTGTGGTCGACGACATGCAGGTCAGTGTTATTAATTGATGGGGCAGTGCTTTCACTGTGGGCAGCAAGGGCATAAAGTAACGAATTGCCCTCAGAAAGGATTGGGCGGAAGGACTGATTCAGGTACAGGACAGTAGAGGACAATTGGCTCGAGAGCATACAGTGAGAGATTAGGGAACCGGATGACTGATAGAGCCGTCAGAGATAGTCAGAGGGAGATTGTTGCACCACGACCTCCTGCACTTCCTCTAGTGGTGCCACGTATTTACAGTCTACAACATTATGAAGATCAACAACGATCAGAAAGTTCTGCTGGTAAGCTGATTTGACTAATTGATTGATTGACATATGATCATGCATAGTGACACGTGATTGACTGGATTGTGTGATTTGTATGATTTTCGCCAAGTTTTGATTTTGATTTGAATTTGATTGGATTTGTTTTGTATCGTTTTTGTTTCGGACCTTTAGGGAAATGTCGGGACGACATTTTTCTAAGGTGGGGAGATTGTAATAGCTCGTTTTTTTTATTCCCTTCTGAGATCGTTCGAGAAGATGTTGAGATCGTCCAGAACGATCAGAAATAGATGATTTCTGGGTGGATCGTCCAGGCCGATTTTTGGATCGTCCTGGTGTTGACCTCGATTTTGCCTAGACCCGGACCTAGAGAGTTGACTTGGTCAAATTGACCAAGCCAGACCCCAAGATCTTCTCCAATGGGTTCCGTGAGTCGAGTCGAGTCTGTTGAGCCTGGACTTGGACCTTGGGTCAACCCGGTTGACCAAGTCAACCAGGGTTGACCACTTAGCCCATTTAGAGCCCAAATTGATTTAAATCCAAACTAAATCTCCTCATGGCTCGATCCTCACTCCCTATTGATCTAAATGACTGATTTGACCAAGTCAAATGTTGACTTGGTCAAATCGAGTCATAAATAGGTCATAAACACCTATTTGGGAGGAATTAATGGTCATTTAATGGAATTTAAAGCCTCCATTCGTTTTGAATTGCAACCCACGTCCTAAAACCGCCCCTTTTCCCTCCTAATTCAATCTTGATGCAATCCTAACCGTTCCCCTTAGGTCTAGGAGTTTAAATAGGAGTTTGAGAGAAGAATGAATGATCCTTTTTCAAAATTCTTGAGCCCTAGCCTCCCAAAGCCCGAGAACTTTCGCGTGAGAGTTCCTTGGACTTCCCCTCACCTCCCTCGACCAAATCCCGACGCTTAGACCCCGCCGGCGGCGATCCTCCGGCGAACCCGAGACGAAATTCCTTCCAAGGCTTCATCCCGTCGATCGAGCGTGCGTTGGATCTCGACGTCAACTAGGAATTTGTTCCTGGAGAGTCCACGAGTCCAACGAGCCCAAGATCTCCCAAATCCACCGTGTGGATCGAGGTAAAACCTAAACCCTAGTTAGAACACTTAGGGTTAATTAGCATCGTTATTAGCGCATTTTAATTCGAACAAAGTACCCCCCACGGATGCTCTTCACTTCTAGATCCTAGATATAAAATTTTGTTCGATTGGTTCAGCCAAACGAGAGATATTTCAAAAAGAATATTTAGGGTTTCGGTTCGTCGAGAGTTGAAACCAGGCGTCCATCGGACCGTTGATCGCGCGATCAACGGTCCGGATCAGCCCGAGCCGCGGTCTCGCCTGACCGCGCGGTTCCGTCCCGCGGTTCCGCCCGCCACGTGGCGTGATCCTCACCGTCCGTTCAATCGGCGCAGATCGAACGGCTGCGGGCCTTCGCCGACGTGGTTAAGTGCCCGGCACTGATTCCGACGCCGCGGCAATCATTGCCAATGATTGCGCGGCGGCACAATCATTGGCAATGATTGCCCGAACCGCGCCAGCCAACCGGGATGCGCCACGTGTCCCGTCGCCGGTTTTAATATTAAAAATTGTTTTAAATTATATTTTAAGTATATTTTAATCAAAAAAACTTCAAAAAATCATAAAAAATTCGTTTTCGCTCCGTTTTTGACGTATAATATACCGAATTGCTCGGATTTCTATCCTCTTTTATTTAAAATTATTTTCATTCAAAATTAAGAATTTTTTTTTAATTAATTTAAAAAACAGTAAAAATATTTTGTTTTTATTATTATTTAAAAGTATTACTTTAATATATTTTAATATAATTATTGTTATATCATTATTATTTGATTATTTAGTTACATTATTGTTATTTTGAAATACTAACCTAGTATTTATTATGATTATTATTATAATTATAATAATAATTATTATTATTATTTATTATTATTTCTTTTAAAATTATTTTAAAAATAGGCTTTAATCCCCTTTAAACTTTCAAAAACCATATCTTTCTCGTTTTTAATCCGCTATCGACGCACAACGTCTTGTTTTGAACGTATTTAGATTCTGGATTTTCTGGATTTGGTTTTATTTGAAAATTTTGGGTCTGTGTGCAATTATTTTCAAAACAGTAAAATGGTAATGTTTAAAAAATATTTAATTATCATATTCGAACTTCGAAATTACATAACTTCGTCATTTTAGGTCCGCTGTCGACGTACAATACCTTGTTTTGGATGTACTCTGAATTCTGCATATTTTAAAACTATTTTTAGATGAAAATTTTGTCTGCATTTTCTGCCATTTCAAAAACCAGTGAAACTGCACTATTTTAAAAAATTATTTTTATTGTATTTGAACTTGTAAATTTCGTATCTTCGCTGTTTTAAGTCGGATTTCGATGTGCGACCCCTCGTTCTTTTCAGCAAGACGAGCTTTATGTTTTGGAGCCGTTTCCAGCCCTTGATTTTGGCTGTCTTGACTGTTTTCTATTTTATCTTATGATTCGATTATTTTAATATTATTCAAATTAATTATCATACTAATTATTTTTAAACTAAAAATTATTTTTCAAACTATTTTGAAACCTCGATTGGGTGGTCAGCGGGTTTTCCTATACTTATGTATTATGAATTGAATTATTTTCAATTATTTTATTTTCCAAAAATATATTTATATCTATAAGTATTTTTAAATTATTTTAAAACTACTTATACCTAAATTCTAACTTTGGGAGACCTGCTATCGTATGAAATTTTAGACATGGATCTTATATGTGAAGAGCAAATCATGGGGGAGTGGGTTAGTGAATGGTTGAGTCCCAATCATTCACTAATCCTTTCTTTAGGTGTCTTTCCTTTTTTTTTTTTTTTTTTCGTAGATTGCATGTATAGGATTGCACCACCACCACTTAGTCTAGGCTCTCCTAGATTTAAGGACATGGCGTGTTTATTTTGTTTATGTACTCCATGCATTTACTACCTTGAGGGTTAGTATGAACTTCAGTTTAAACCCATATAACCTAGTGACACCTTAAGGACAATAATTAAGGACCCGTCTAGCGAACTTAGAAGTTTTCTAGGAGCTAGGATAGATCACTGATTGACACCAAAACCTCAACACTTAAACTTAGTGACATCTAAAACATAACTGAATTTTCTAGGATTTTTTAGGGCTTGTTAGATCCCTTAATTAACTAACCCTAATTAACCTGCTAATTAAGGCCCCGAGACCTTCCGAAAATTACAATAATTACATATTAGGTCAGAAAATTACCCATAATAGCTTGATTTGTTTAGAATCTGACCCTTGACCTTAGATAAATAGGGCTCCCTAGTTTGACTTCAGGTTGACCCCTAATTTGACCATAAGTGAAAATTACATTTTTGCCCCTAATAAATCATTAAAAATTATTAAAAATTCTAAATCTCCTCCAAACAATTGAGAACACTTTCTCTAGTCATTCCTGACCTTTGGGGGTGATTCCAATCAGTTTGGAGCTTGTTTGGATCAAAACAGTAAAAAAGGGCCCCTTTGTTAGAAAATTTAGAAATTCCCTTAAATACCCTTTCTTTAGAAATCCATAACTAATTGTAGAAAATTCCAAATTAGGCAAACTCACTTGCATTAGACTCCAATTAGGGCCTAGTATTTATTAAAAATCTTAGGTTTCCATAAAATGGCCTATATTAGAAAGTCAACTTTTTGGTCAACCCCAGCCTATAGTCTAGGGCTCGAAACTTAGAAAATTCATAACTTTGGATAGGAAGCTCCGATTTCAGTCTACTACCTGTCTAACTACTCGTATTAAGGTCTAGTATTTTCCTAAGGTGATAGGAGACCCAGAATTAGCCTTTTTCCCATAGTGACTTTTTGGACCCTTAGTCTAGTTCCTAGGAGGACCTAGAACTTTCCAAAATTGGCTAATACAATTCAAACTTAAAATTTGAATACCCTTAGTTCTTAAAACTTATCAACAAATAAAAATAATCAAAATGGATCTAATTCACTAATATTTGAATTTCAATTAAAACATCCTTTTTAGACCCCCAACATACCTGAACTCTACATAATTTCAACTAACTATCCCACTTAGGATCTATCCAAACCACACTAGCCTTACACACACATAGAATGGTTTGCTAGGACACCACTTCTAGATATAGGTTAGGCCGCTGGGTTTTATTTTTGCTGTGTGCCGGAGCTTTTCGTAGTTTTCACTGCATGCTGTTTGAAAATTGAATTGCTGTGTTTGCTTACTTTTCTTGCACTCTGTGATGTGATGGGCGCTAGATTTACCCCATAGGTTAGGAACGTCATATATATATATATATTGTTCTTTCGTGCAGGTGGCCATGCTCAAGCCCCCCTGATATAATGAGGGCTAAAATTATTAAATAATTATAATTGTTACAGATGGAGCTGCTTAGCCCTCAGAGCATGACTTGGCACAGGGTCAATGGTGTTAGCATTTTTCATTTTCATATAAACTGCTTGGGATGATTATTAGGATAACATTGCAGGTGATTTAGAATTTACTGCTTTTTCAATAAATGTAAATTTGTATGTAATAATTGTTAAGAGTTGTGAAAACAACTCTGAGTTGGGATATTCTTATCCAGTTCGGATTCTAAAAGAAGAAGGCATCCCTAAGGGGAGAGTCTTCTTCCATTTGGAAGATCGAGCTGGATGGCTTCAGATATCCAAAGAGAAAAGGCAATACACCCCCATTTTGGGGGGGAATTGTCTCTTCGTTTGGATATTCAAGCCACGACGGATCCAAGGAGTCCAAGGAGGAGTGATCCAAGGAGTCCAAGGAGAGGATACATAGGAGACTGAAGATATTAAAGATTTGAAGACCCAATATCCCACTCAAAGTTGTTGGCGTCTGTCATAGGCTTAGAAATCCGGGTTGTTGGCAGTGGTGCCCGGCCACTTTACTTTTCTGCATATCCTGGGTTGTAATTAAAGGGCAGTTGGCCTATGGACATTTACTTGATTAGTTTGATTTATATTGATGTGTTTACCTGATTGCGCTTAGAAATACCTGCTTTTTCTAGGTTTCTTTCTTGCATGCCGTCTTTGTTTTCGCCTGGATCGTATTAGGCTCTTTAAGGACTGCAAAATTTTTTATACTCATAACCAAAAATTTAATATTTAAGTTTTAAATAACATAGAAAATTAACGCACTTAGGGAATTGCCGGAAACGTCCGGGGTCGCATGCATATTACTGCATCTTCTCTCTCCTTCTAATAAGACATCTCCCTGCCTGCGGGTAGAGTCCGGATAATCTGGCCTATGAGGATGAAGTGCCGGACCTAGGGAGACTCAGTCTTTTCTAAAAATTATTTTATATTAAGCCTGTTTTTAAAATCCAAAGCATTCATGAGCTGACATTTCAACTAGCATGCATTGCATTAGTAACCAACTAATTAAAATTTAATTGCATTAGCTAGGGGCATTCACCCAACATAAGTTCAAGACCACTTAGGAAATTCTCTAGATGTCGGTCCTACTTCTAATAACTGTACCTCCCACCCATCTTTCATAATTGACTTGACAGCATGGTTTTAAATCGACTAGGTGGTTAGCTGGCTCCCCCAATCCAGACCGGGATAAGTCCAGATCTTTGCATCGCATTAGCTAGGACACTGGTCTTAGTGTGTGTCGAACACTAAGTCCAACCTAGATTTAGGATTCTAGGCTACTGCATTCGGTCTCGTAGTATGCCTTAAATAGTAGGTAGGTCCCTTCTTCTCAGGGACACTAAATCCTACTTATCTGCGTCACAGGATGACGCCACCTCCATCCTTCTCTCACGCATGTGATTGAGTGCCTGTTTTTTGTTTCTCCAGTTCCTCTCTAGTGCCCTAGAGCCTCCGAATGCTGGTATGAGCCACGCATGTTGATTCAGCCCCTTCGGACCTTTCTTCCCTTTGAGTAGGATTTCCTAGTCTATACCCTTGTGCCGATCCCATTTTAAGAGAGGATAATGTATGATCCTTAATCGAGAGTTTTCTCAGGCTCCGGCCTTGGATGTAATTAACCACGGGGGCTTGCGCCCGTGGGAAACTTGGTCCCACATCTACTAAACCCCATTCGAGCTCTTGCATCGGGTGGGGGAAACCCGTGACTAGGTCGTGTATATTACTACCCATGGTTAGTCGTATGCACGATCCAATCTGCCCTTCCAATCGACCCGTTCGCGCGGTATTCCTTTCGGAGGCCCACAGGTTTCTGGCGACCACGGTGGGACCAGTTTCTCTCTCCATCTTTGGATCATATATTATCTTTTCTTGTGTGTACTCCGGGATTGGTACTCCTTAGATTAGGTCCGTCCCACTCTTAGTTAGGGTCTCTCCTTAGTTAGGGTTCCTTTCCCTTAGATAGGGTTTTCTTCCCTACTCTACTTCTTTCCAGCCTAGCAGGCTATTCCGTCCTTTATCTATTCTTATCTATCCTATCAAATCCTTACTCGTCCATTTGTTCTTGATTTACATTTTTACTGATCTTTTCACTTTCTTTTCTTGGCAGCAGTGCCATGGCTTCTTTCGCCCCTTCAGTTACTTTTTCCTTTGGTTCGGACGCGCGGGTGACTCTTCCTGAGTCACTGCTCACTAGTCCGCCAGTGGGAGGGATCACTTTTGGTTCCTTCACTGACTCGGCTTTCGTCACCCTTGGCGGGCCGACCCCGGCGGAGGCTGCGGCATTCTCTCCTCCCTAGAGGAGAGGACGCGCAGTCATGCGCCCGTTCGGACGTCCTGCTGCTCGGCGCTCAGTCCGAGCACTACGTCCTGTTCTTGTTCCTGCGCAGTCAGTGCGCCCGGTGGCTAGGCGACCAGTGCCTAGGCCACTTCCTGTTCCAGCGGTCAGGCGACCAGTGCCTGTCGCTCCTGCTGCACAGGTTGCTCCGGCCCCTCAGCGCCGGCAGCCTGCTGTAGTCCCCCCCGTTCGTCCAGTGGTCCGGCGTCCAGTGCCTGCCACTCCTGCAGCACAGGTTACTCCGGCCCCTCAGCGCCGGCAGCCTGCTGCTACTGTTATTCCCGCTGTTCCAGCGGAAGTACCTCGTGTTCGGGTTCCCCCTCCCACTTCCACTAGGAAGAGGGGTGCCCAGACCGAGGTGCCTTTGCCTTCCACTGGTCGGGTTTCTGTTTTTGCCAGACTTTCTCACCCTGAGGTTGTTGGGCAGACCCCGACACTTCCAGTTGTTCCTGTTCCCCCTGCCACCCAAGCAGTGGGTTCAGATGTTCCTTCCTCTTCCACCTCCGGCCTTGAGAGAAGGGCCAGGAGGAATAGGAACAGGAGACTTCGTTTAGCTGCGTCAGAGACAGAGAGGCAGCGGATGGCAGATGCCATCGTTCACGATGAGATAGTTCAGAGGCAGAGGAGAGTGGCTCCCAGGCAGCGGAGGCCACGTCCAGTTGTTGTTGCGCATGTTCCAGAGGTGATGGTAGCCCCCGAGTTGGAGGCAGTTCAGGGAGGACGCTTCTCCCCACTGGCGCATAGTGGAGATGAGGAGGATGTTGCCCGTATAGCGGCGGCCCCTCCTGTCGCCACTACTCTACCCCGAGCTAGGTTACCCAGGGACGCTAATGTCCGAGCCCTCACTCAGAGGATTCGGAACATCGTCCGCTTAGCTCGTGGCAGAGGGCCCGTTAGTCGGGAGGGCTTACTCCGTCAGATTTCTCGGGCTACCTTCCAGTTACGACGACAGACTGCGAGGAGACTCTACAGTTGGCAGAGGGGGCAGACACCCCAGCAGCCTGCAGTTCCAGTAGTTAGGCCGCCAGCCGTGGCTCCTGTAGTAGGACGACGCCCACGTCGTCGAGGACGGAGACCGCAGCGAAGGCCTGCCCAGCCTCAGGTCAGTTCAGAGGTTGCAGTCCCAGAGCAGCCAGTTGCCCGTGCAGCACCCCACCGTAGGAGGTGGGT
>CM028344.1:68057515-68137494 GCA_016618105.1 Dendrobium huoshanense | reverse complement strand
GGGTATTAAAGGGATTTTCTAAATTATTTAGGAAAGGGCCCTTTTTTACTGTTTTGATCCAAACAAGCTCCAAACTGATTGGAATCACTCCCAAAGATCAGCCAGAAATGACCTCAAAAGTGTTCCCAAGTGTCTGGAGAAAATTTGGAATTTTTAATAATTTTTAATAATTTATTAGGGGCAAAATGGTAATTTTTACCTATTGTTAAATTAGGGGTCAACCTGAAGTCAAACTAGGGAGCCCTATTTATCTAAGGTCAAGGATCATATTCTGAACAAATCAAGCTATTATGGGTAATTTTCTGACCTATGGGGTATTTATTGTAATTTCCGGAAGGTCTCGGGGCCTTAATTAGCAGGTTAATTAGGGTTAGTTAACTAAGGGGTCTAACAAGCCCTAAAAAAAATTCCTAGAAAATTATGAAAGGCTTATGATGTCACTAAGTTTAAATGTTGAAGTTTTCATGTCGTTCTGGGTTCTATCCTATCTCCTAGAAAACTTCTAAGTTCGTTAGACAGGTCCTTAATTTTTGTCCTTAGGGTGTCACTACGTTGTAGGAGTTTAAAGTGATGTTTACACTAACCCTCGGGATAATAAATGCATGGGAGTACAGTAAATAAATAAACACACCATGTCCTTAGATCTAGGAGAACCTAAACTAAGTGGTGGTAGTGCGACGACCTACAAATGCAATCTACGAAAGATAAAAAAAGTAAAGACACCTAAAGAAAGATGATTAGTGAATGATTGGGACTCAACCATTCACTAACCCACTCCCCCATGATTGCTCTTCACACATAAGATCCATGTCTAAAATTTCATACGATGGCGGGTCTCCCAAAGTTAGAATTTAGGTATAAGTAGTTTTAAAATAATTTAAAAGTACTTATAGATATAAATATATTTTTGGAAAATAAAATAATTGAAAATAATTCAATTCGTAATACATAAGTATAGGGAAATCCGCTGACCACCCAATCGAGGTTTCAAAATAGTTTGAAAATAATTTTTAGTTTAAAAATAATTAGTATGATAATTAATTTAAATAATATTAAAATAACCAAATCATAGTACAAAACAGAAAACTGTCAAGACAGCCAAAATCAAGGGCTGGAAATGGTTCCAAAACATAAAGCTCGTCTTGCTGAAAAGAACGAGGGGTCGCACATCGAAATCCGACTTAAAACGGCGAAGATACGAAATTTACAAGTTCAAATACAATAAAATAATATTTTAAAATAAGGCAGTTTCACTGTTTTTGAAATGACAGAAAATGCAGACAAAATTTTCATCTGAAAATAGTTTTAAAATTTGCAGAATTCAGAGTACATCTAAAACAAGATATTGTACGTCGACAGCAGACTTAAAACGACAAAGTTATGTAATTTCGAAGTTTAAAGGGGAATAATTAATTAATTTTAAAATAGTACAGCTGGCTGTTTTGAAAACAATTGCACACAGACCCAAAAACTTCAAGTAACACTAATTCCAGAATGTGCAGAATCTAAATACGTTCAGAACAAGACGTTGTGCGCAAAAATCCGACTTGAAACGGAAACGTTATGCATTTTCGAGGTTCAAAGCAATAAAAGAGATTTTTTTTTAAATAATTAAAAATAAATAATATTTAAATATATAAATATTAAAATATATAATAATACTAATGATAATAAAAGACAAAACAGCAACTTTTAAAAAAAATGATAATTAATATAATAAATAATTATTAAAATAATAATATAATAATAAAAAGAAGAAAAGAAAAGAAAAAAATTAAATAAACATACTAAAATAATCATTTAAATAATGTAAAACACTAACAAAAAGATTAAGAAATTAATTATGCTATTAATTATTAAATAAATACTAAAAAATAACTATGGTTCATTAATTATTAAAAATATTTTTTTTATCATGTAGAGAATGACGACGATACGAATCCAACGAGGTATTATACGCAAAAATCGGACGAAAATCGGATTTTCTATGATTTTTTGAAGTTATTAAATAGCTTTTAAAATACTTTTAATATTAAATTTTTTTTAATATAAGCGGAAGCTGACGCCACGTGGCGCTCCGATTCCCAACGTCCCCATAACCGCGGCCAATCATTGCCTGGCGGCGCAATGATTGCGCCGCCGGCAATGATTGGCGCAATCATTGCGGCAATCGGCGGACCGCCGGTTCACTTAGCCACGTAGGCCAAGCGTGCACCGACCGTCCGATCACCCGCCTTCTAAGAAGCGGACGGCTCAGATCGAGCCGTGCCCTGAAACGATCCGCGGGATCGTTCAAACGGTCGGACGGATTCGCCGTCCGACGAACCAGACTCCAGTTGATCACGGATCTGGAACGGTTCAGAACGCCCTGAGTACACAGCCAGACGGACCGATACCCTAGCTCCGAGAGCTAAGGGCGTTTTTTGGTTTTCTCTCGATTGAGTGAACGAACGATGGAAACAAAATTTTAGATTGTAGATTCTAACAGTGAAGAGCATCCATGGGGTAGGTTTTTCTTGAATTAATATTCACTAATCACAACGCTAATTAACCCTAAGTGTTCTAAACTAGGGTTTGAGATATACCTCAATCCACACGGTGGATTCGGGAGATCTTGGTCTTGTTGGATTCGGGGAATCCTCTAGAACAAATCTCCTCTTGAACTCCAACTTCGAAACGGCCTCGATCGGACGGGATTCGTCGGGGAAGCTCCTTGGCCTCAAAGGTTTGGTCTCGACGGGATCTCGCCGCCGGCGAACTTCTGGCCGCTCGGATTTGGTCGGGAAAGGGGAAGGAAGGTGCAGGAGCTCTCACGCCAAATCTCCGAGGCTAGGGAAGTCTCTCTCGAAAGCAAGAAAAAAGCAAAAAGATCCAAATTTTGACCTAATTTTTGCTATTTAAAGCCCTAGGGTTCATCTCAACGGCCAAGATCGAATCACTAAGTAAATAGGAGGGAAATAGGTCGGTTTAGGCCGTGGGTTGCAATTCAAAACAAAGGGAGGCTTTAAATTCCATTAATTAGCCATTAATCTCATTTAAATAGGTGATTATAACCTATTAATGGCCAAATTTGACTAAGTCAATGCTTGACTTAGTCAAATCAATCAATTAGGTCAATAGGGCATGAAGATTGAGCCATGAATAGGTTTAGATTTGATTCAAAATTGATTTGGGCTCTAAATGGGCTAAGTGGTCAACCTTGGTTGACTTGGTCAACCGGGTTGACCCCGGGTCCAAGCTCGGGCTCAACAGACTCGACTTGACTCCCTGAACCCAATGGGATGGGTCCTGGGGTCTAGCTTGGTCAAATTTGACCAGGTCAACTCTTTGACCTGGTATGGGCCAAAAACTAGGTCAACAAACGGACCCCCAATAGGAGCGGAGAACAACTAGTGAACTGCTCGTGTTGGCGTTGACCGACTAAGCCACAGAAAGTAGAGAAGAAAATATGTGTATCAAAAAGATGGAAGAAAAAGTAGAGAACTCTTCTCCTGGCCTTACCCTACAGCGAGGGTAGAGCCTAGGATAGAGTGAAAAGCAGCAGTGCACAAGTCAAGAATCACCCAAAATGGTGAACTGGTAGTAGGTTCTTCTCCTGGCCTTATCCTTTGACAAGGGTAGAGCCTAGGATAGAGCCAACAGTAAAGATCACCTAAAAAAGGTGAAAACGAGGTAAGGGGATTCTCCTATAACCTTGCCCTATAGTGGGGACAGAGCAGAAAAGAGAATCAAAAGGAAAGATCACCACTAGGGTGAAAAAGTAAGGTGATATCTCTCCTTGCCTTGTCCTATGGGGTGGGCAGAGCTAAAGAGAGAACCAAAAGTAGAGTAGTAAAAGCACGCAAACTATCTATCTGACTATATCGAATCAGCAGAGTATAAGGTGAAGGGGGTCCCATCTCCTCTTTGCCTATTTCAGGACAGTGGATTGGGGTGACTCAGTATCTGCATAACCAAATCGGGTCAGCAAACAAAGAAATCACAAAGCCTGGTGTCTGCCTAATCGGAACAAGACACTCAGAGAAAAGGATGGCGAGGAGTTCCTGCCAGGTGCTCTGTCAGGCCCTCTCTACCAAGTAAGTCAAACCAGCTTCCTGTCTGTTCGTTTCAAACAGCAGGATAGAAGGTGAAAAGATCCCATCTCCTCCTGCCTATTTCAGGACAGTGGATTGGGGTGACTCAGTATCTGTCTGATCAACTCATGACAGCAAACAAAAGAGTCACAAAATCTGGTGCCTATTTGATCAGAATAGGACACTCAGGGAAAGAGGCGAGGAGTTCCTGCCAGGTGCTCTGTCAGACCCTCTCTACCAAGTAAAACCAGCTACCCGCCTGACTGTATCTAGACAGCGGGGTGGAAAGTGAAAAGGATCCCGCCCCTCCTGATCCTTTCGGAACAGTGGATTGGGGTGACTCGATACTTCTGCCTGACCTCAGCAAAAGTAAAGAAGACACGAAATGGAAGCCTGCGTAGTCTTTTACAGGACATCCGAGTAAAGGGGTGTTGAGGAATTGCGCCTCCCAGGGACTCTGTCGGGCTCACTCAACGGTAAAGTAAAACCAACTACCAGGCTGACCGCATCTGGACAGCGGGTAGAGGGTGAAAGGATCCCGCCCCTCCTGCTCCTTTCGGAACAGTGGATTGGGGTGGCCACTACTTCTGCCTGACCTCAGCAAGAAGCTCGTGAACCACGAAATGGAAGCCTGCTTAGTCTTTTACAAGACATCCGAAGTAAAGGGTTGTTGAGGAATTGCGCCTCCCAAGGACTCTGTCGGGCTCACTCAACGGTAAAGTAAAACCAACTACCAGGCTGACCGCATCTGGACAGCGGGTAGAGGGTGAAAGGATCCCGCCCCTCCTGCTCCTTTCGGAACAGTGGATTGGGGTGGCCACTACTTCTGCCTGACCTCAGCAAGAAGCTCATGAACCACGAAATGGAAGCCTGCGTAGTCTTTTACAGGACATCCGAAGTAAAGGGTTGTTGAGGAATTGCGCCTCCCAGGGACTCTGTCGGGCTCACTCAACGGTAAAGTAAAACCAACTACCAGGCTGACCGCATCTGGACAGCGGGTAGAGGGTGAAAAGGATCCCGCCCCTCCTGCTCCTTTCGAAACAGTGGATTGGGGTGGCCACTACTTCTGCCTGACCTCAGCAAGAAGCTCATGAACCACGAAATGGAAGCCTGCGTAGTCTTTTACAGGACATCCGAGGTAAAAGAAAGAAACGTTGAGGAATTACGCCTCCCAGGGATTATGTCGGGCTCACTCAACGGGTAAGCTTCAACATCTGCTGTAGCCAGTGTGGTCTTGCAGATGAAGAAGGGCTCAATACCCACTCAGTCATTTCAACTGAGTGAATAAAGAGTCGGGCTCTGATGCCTGCCTGATCAGGACAGGGCAAACGAGAGCGTGGCGAGTACCTGCCAGGTGCTCTGTCAGGTCCTCTCTACCAGGTAAACTCAACTATCTGTCTGTTCATTTCAAACAGCAGAATAGAAGGTCAAAAGTCACCTCGACATCAGCCCAACACGCATCTGTGTAGGGATGTGAGGGAAAAAGAGGTAAGTAAATGGGGCAATTTTGAGGGCAGAACCACCTAGGAAACCCTTTATAGCAACTTGGTAACCACATGGTAGAGGACAAATCGTCGTGGCCATGAGTATCCAAATGCTGTCTGGATCTCCTAGAGAACCTTAACCCTACACAAGGGAGGAGAAAACATCAGTACGACATCTCTCCAAAAGGCTGGAAGAGATATACCCACTGTAAAGTGTGTAAAGGGGCGATCTCATTCCAACAGAGTAAAAAGAACTCGAGTAGCGAGGGGGCACCTCAACTACAGAAGGCAGGACTATGCCTGGTAAAAACAATCCTCAAAGAGGCTACAGTGGTGGACCCATACTAACTATTGGGGACCCTGTGAGAAGTGGAAAGAGTATCAAAACATCCAAAGGTCCTCTCCAGGCAGCTAGGAGTCGGATCTCAATGGGAAAAGAAGTGGTAAAGTAGCTAGGAAAGCTGACTCTCTATCATAGAATCAAAGCTCAAGAAAAGGTGATGGTAGCATCTAAGGCACGACGCCCTATATCACCAAGTAGAGAAAAAGAGTCAAAGTAGTGAGGAAGTATCCTCTCCACTAAGGGCAACAACTCTGAGTAAGTAAAATCTTACAGTAGTAACACCCACACAAACTAGTGGGACCCTGTGAAAAGTAAAAGTGACCTCGACACATTCATAGGACTGCTCTGTCAACTGAGTCTAGAGTATGAATGGTAACATGGGTCACGCAAAAGTAGTAAAAGAACTGATCTTCTGCTAAAAGATCAAAGTTCTCAAAGTGGTGATGTTAGTATCCTGGACAAGGTATACTACACCACGAGGAGAAAAGTAGCTCTAGGTGGTGAAGGGGACACACCTACCACCTGAGTACGGTAATCATGTATAGAAGTGAAGTATTATCAGAAGGATCACAGTGGTAGCACCTACCCTGATCGGGCAGGACTCTGTGGGGAGAAAAAAAAAAAAAATAACAACACAACATCCATAGGGCTACTCTAGCAGCTAGGAGTAGAGTATGAATGTGGAGAGTAGGGGTGCAAAGGAACTCAGGAACTGATCTTCTACTGGAAAATCAAAGCTCCTAAAGTCGTGGTGCTAACACCTGAGAACAGATGTACTACATCACAGCATAACTCTAAGGTGACAATGGAACACTCCTGACACCTAGCACGATAATCATGAGTGAAATCCACAACCCTCAGAAGGTCACAGTGGTAACACCTACCATAACTGGGTAGGACCCTGTGGGAACTGGAAAAACAACCAAACAACATCCGTATGGCTACTCTAGCAGCTAAGAGTAGGGAACGAATGCTGAAAGTGAGTGAGTAAAGGAACCAGGGAGCTGATCTTCTACTAGAAAACCTGAGCTCCGGATGATGTGATGCTAAC
The DNA here is from genome assembly GCA_016618105.1 of Dendrobium huoshanense. Classification (NCBI taxonomy): domain Eukaryota; kingdom Viridiplantae; phylum Streptophyta; class Magnoliopsida; order Asparagales; family Orchidaceae; genus Dendrobium; species Dendrobium huoshanense. The sequence goes on along the minus strand of CM028344.1, from coordinate 68,130,543 downwards.
ACCTGAGAGAGGGTATACTACATCACAACTAAGAAAACAACTCTGAGGTGACAAGGGAGCACACCTGACACCTAATCTGATAATCATGAGTGAGATTTATCCACAACCATCATAAGACCACAGTGGTAACACCTACCCTAATGGGTAGGACCCTGTGCGAAGTGGAAGTAACACTGCCACATTCATAAGACTACTATGGCAGCTCAGAGTAGTTCATGAATGGGGGAGTAGACTGCCAAAAGAGGGCAGTATGGGGCGATCTTTTCTCAGAAAGACCTAAGCCCAAAAGGTAGTGATGTTACATTCTCAATGGTACACATATACTACATCACTAGCAAGAAGAAATGCATTTAAAATCATAGAGATTATCGACCAACTAAGTGGGAACTCAACCTTGAAGAGCTCATTAAAGACTTTCAAGGAGAGGAGAAAGAAGAAATTTTTGGGGAATTTGAGCTCTTAAAGAGTTTTACCGGGTTCCTCCTGTGACAAGGGCAACCGATTTTGCTCCTAAAGCTTTCCTCTTTTTATCACATGTATTTTTTTTTTTTTTTTTTTTTTTTTGTGATTGATTTTGATAACCCAGACCATGTTCGCCACATGAACAAAACTGGGGAATTTGTGCTTTTGGAGAGTTTTACCGGGTTCCTCCTGCAACAAGGGCAACCGGTTTTGCTCTACTAAGAGCTCCCCTCCTTTATCACACATGAATTTTTAAATTGGGGTATTGGATGATTTTGGTAATCCAGACCACACTTGGGACGACAGGTGAAACTGGGGAACACAATCATATTGAAATTAATGTACAACCGAAACCATCATCAGGATAGAGGATCAACACTATCATATTTATCTAGCGTGGGATGGTGTGGACCCAGTATCCTATCTCAAAAAGAGTCTGAACCCATGACTCTGGCATCCCTGATCACATTCAACTCATATGAATGGACTAGGGGCTACACCTATCAGATCAGGACTGATAGGACAAAGAAACTTAATTTGGGATAGTGGATTTCCATCACCATACATGACTGTCAGGGTGTGGTGTGGACCCAGTATCACATCTCAAAAACTAGACTCAAACTACTAGTTTTGATATCCCAGACCACACCTGGGGCGACAGGTGAAACTGGGGGACTAAGCCCTACAAAGGGGAGAACAAACTGAAAATTCTATGCGATAGCACCAACGTGATTGATGCGCACAGACCAAAGTACAAAACATCCCTACGGCGTATTGGTGTATCACCTCTAAGGATGACTTCATACTCTTCTAAGCAACGTCGCGTGGTAGAGGACAAATCGTCGTGGCCACGCAGACTGCTGAAAAGTAAAAGAGATCCTTTTAGGAGCTACATATACAGAGGGATATCTACAGGCGGTAGGGAGGCTCCCCTGTGAAGTACTAGACTCAGGCATAGTACTTTTTCAAGTACTGTCCGTTGATGACAGGCATCGGGTGAACGCCATTTGCATCAACAAGTAGGTAGGCACCACCTTCATAAACTTGCTCTACAGCGAAGGGGCCTTCCCAAACAGGCTCAAACTTACAACCTCGCCGACGGTGCGAGATGATAGGTCTACGCAAAACAAGAACTAACTCGCCTACCCGAAAGGCACGGGGTCTAACAAGGCGCTCGTAGTGTCGTATCATTCGAGCCTGACTTAGCTTAAGGTATTGATAAGCTCGTAAGCGAAGCTCATCTAAACCATCTAGCTCTTCCAACCTTAGTCGGGCATTATCTTCCTCAGATAGATTGTAACTAACTGCGACACGCAATAAGGGGAGCTCGACCTCAAGTGGGAGGACAGCTTCAGCCCCAAAAGCTAAAGCATATGGGGTGGACTGAGTAGGAGTACGGTAGGTAGTCCTATAAGCCCATAATGCTTCAGATAACTTATCGTGCCATTCTCTTTTATTTGCAACAAGGATTTTCCTTATCAGTTGCACAAGAGTCTTATTAAATGCCTCTGCCAAGCCATTGGCTTTAGGGTAGTAAATCGACGAGTATCGCCAATTAATATTATGGCGGCGGGCAAATCTGGCAATTTTGGTGCTTCTAAAGGACGGGCCGTTATCTGAGATTATACGGCGCGGAACACCAAAGCGATAAACAACGTTATCGCGAAAGAAGCGCATCACATCTTCTGATTTAACTTCCTTAAGTGGGACAGCTTCTGCCCACTTAGAGAAGTAATCAGTGGCGGCTAAAATGAACCTATGACCCTTAGAGGAAGGAGGGTCTATAGGACCCACCACATCCGTGCCCCAGCCCTCAAATGGCCAAGAAGAAATAGTAGGGTGCAACGGATTAGGGGGTTGGTGAATCACCGTGCCATGAATCTGGCACTGGTGGCATCTCTTAGCGTGCTCCATACAATCGTGGATCATAGTCGGCCAGTAGTAGCCAAGGCGTTTAATTCTGCCTTTCATTTTAGGTCCAGACTGATGGGCACCACAAAGCCCTTCATGTATCTCGCTCATGACTCTTTTAGCCTCTTCTTTACTGAGACATCTCAACCACATTTGGTCAAAAGAGCGTCGATACAGAGTTTCATTTACATAGGCGAATGATAAGGCTCTCTTTCTAATTTGAGCAGCGAGAGACTTATCATCTGGAAGCCTACCATGTTTCAAATACTCTATGAAGGGTTCTCTCCAATCTGACTCCTCATCCACAGCAAACACTGCAAGGGTCTGATTGGGAGTAGACAAGTCCGCGGGGCACAGAGCTTGACGATACTGGACAAATATAGACACTGGATTTCCAGTAGGGTCAGCTAATTCTTTTGCTAACTTGGCCAATGCATCTGCTTTTCCATTTTCAGATCTAGGGACCTTGGCCAAAGTTACTTCTGGTATTAAGCTCAGGAGCTCCATTGCTTTATTATGATATGGAATGAGCTCAGGCTTAAGTACTTTGTAGACTCCCGCTACTTGATTGATTATCAGTTGGGAGTCTCCAAAGATCTTCACCCGCGTAAGACTCATCTGAATGGCCAACTCTAACCCCAAAATCAGAGCTTCGTACTCAGCTTCATTATTAGTACGAGGTTCTGATAAACTATAGGAGTACCGTAGAGTATGACCATCAGGAGACACAAAAATCAGGCCTAATCCTACCCTAATTGTAGGAGTTTCATATGGACTTGAAGCTTTAACGGATGACGCACCGTCAAAGTAAAACTCCCAAGTAGGGGACTCCTGTTCATCCACACTCATAATGAATTCATCAGGTAGCTCATCGTTGAGTGGGGAATCAGCAGGGATCGGGTGATCGGCCAAAAAGTCAGCTAGAGCCTGTCCTTTGACGGCCCGCTGAGGAACAAAAGTAATATCAAATTGCAGTAGTATCATAGACCATCGTGCTAGACGACCTGAAAGGGTCGGACGGGTCATCAGGTACTGCAATGGGTTGACTCGAGAGATCAGATTGATCTTATGTGATAGCATATATTGCCTAAGCTTCTGTACCGCGAAGATTAAGGCTAAACATTGCTTTTCTATCGCTGGGTACTTAAGCTCTGCAGGTATTAGTCGCCTGCTGAGGTAGTACAAGGCATTCTCCTTGCCTTCCTCATTCTCTTGAGCCAACAATATACCTAAAGACTCATCCAGGGCCGTAGTGTAGAGAATCAACGGCCTACCTGGGATAGGTGCAGCTAAAACAGGGGGGTTCATCAGGTAGCGCTTTATGCTCTCAAAGGCCTCCTGACAACTCTCATCCCAATGGAATCGGGCATCCTTCTTCACTAGTGCAGAGAAAGGATGACACCTACCAGAAAGATTGGAGATAATCTCCGCAGGAAAGCTAGTTTACCCTGAAAGGATCTCAACTGGGTAAGACTCTTAGGAGGTTTTAAATCTACTATGGCCTTGATCATAGAGGGATCTATCTCAATGCCACGGTAGCAAACTATGAACCCTAAGAACTTTTCTGCATTGACTCCAAATGCACATTTTAAGGGATTCATCTTTAAATCAAATTTGCGCAGACGTTCAAAAACGATTCGCAGATCTCTGAGGTGATCTTCGCGGACCTTGCTTTTGACGACCAAATCATCCACATAGCATTCAACTTGCTCATGTATCATCTCATCAAAGATGACAATCATGGCACGTTGATAGGTGGCCCCGGCATTCTTGAGACCGAAGGGCATCACCTTGTAACAAAAGACACCTATAGGTGTCCGAAAAGCGGTAAACTTCTCATCCTCAGGGTCCATCTTTATCTGATTGTAACCAGATGAACCATCCATAAATGAGAAGATGCTATGGGATGATGCTATATCCACCATAAGCTCTGGAATGGGGAGAGGAAAATCATCCTTAGGACATGCCTTGTTCAAATCACAGAAGTCGATACAGACTCGTATCTGTCCGCTCTTCTTCCGGACTGGAACAATGTTGGCAAGCCATGTTGGGTACTTCTCTTCCCTAATGAAACCAGCTTCTATAAGCTTCTTGGTTTCAGCGATCACCTGTTGTTCAATTTCCAACCTCATCCTGCGAGGTGCTTGTTTAACAGGGACTGCGTCAGACTTAATGGCTAACTTATGGACTGCTACCTCTGGATTAAGACCAGGCATCTCGGTGTAGTTCCAGGCAAAACAGTCTCTAAACTCTGATAGCAACTCGATGTATTCTTGAGCCTCTGACTCAGACAGTAGAGTACTATGAAAATAGGCCTAGGATCTGACTCAGTGCCTAAGTTTACCTCACACAGCTCGTCCATGGCAGAAGTGACACCATCTTCAAACTCTTGTGGAGCCTCGAGTATTCTATCATCGTCACTATCCGGGTCTTCTTCGTCGGCAAGAGAAACAACTGGATAGGCGTGGGAAACGACATGAATATTGGCATCACTGGACTGATTTAACCCCATATAACCTACGCCTCCCAGACCTTGGGAAAAATCAGTCTGCCAAACTCGTGCCTGCTGTAGAGCTTCTTCGTCGGGCCAAGTGGAACGAACGAGACCCCGCTCAACAAAGCTCTCTACAGCAGGTGAAAAGTAACGAGGGGCACTCCTGACCTCTATATCCATAGCGGTCTCCTCTAGATCATGTCTCACAGGACTCAGTGGTGCACCTATACTACGGGGTACAGAGGGACATTCCCTAGGTCGGGCTGGCCCAAATGTATCATACAAGCGAGGTATGGGGTTGTGGCTACCCCAAATTGTGTTAGTGTCATCAACTATAGGAGTGCCAGAAGATCTCTGACTGGAATCCCCAACTCCTATCCCGCGTATCTGATGGGGGGAAGGTTGTCTGGTAGTAGTCTGACGTCGGAAGTCCTCTTCCTCGTCTGAGCTAATATCAATAACCAATCCACCTTCAGGTATCAAATGGCTATAAATAGTAGGTAGTGAATCATAGCCTACGGAATAGGGAGGAGGTGAGGTGACAGGACGCTGAAGAATATCAATCATTTCATTGTCGGAAGAGTCGGACTCTACAGTCAAAGAAGAAGTGTAAAGGTTAGGGGGAGGAGGTGTACGAGTGTCGTGATTTCGCAGCTCGCGGATCGCAACTCTGCCTCTCCCTCTACCTCTACCTCTACCTCCCCTGCCTCTACTAGGGGGAACGTCGTGCCTCACTGCCAACTGAGAGGGCTCTCCATCAGAATGGGCAGTGGGAACACCTAGCTCGATACCAACCTGTGATGGACCCTGTACTGACGATTGTATAGGACCCTGTGCAGGTGGCTGCGTAGGACCCTGTACAACAGTATCAAGTATCACTGGGGACTGAGCAGGTGGAGCTCTACGAGTCTTCCGAGGTACGTAGTACTCGGCGTCGTCGTACATAGAGATCTCATGCACGGAAAAGGGCTGGGTATCTCCAGGAATGATATACTCAACATCATTCCTCAAAAACTTCGTACATTGGTGCAAAGTAGAGGGCACCATTCCATACTCATGGATCCAAGGCCTTCCTAAGAGAGCCTTGTATGAAGTATCAGCCTCAATCACATGAAACTTTGCCTCAGTTAGAAAATTTCCAAATTTTAGAGGCAGGGTAATAGACCCTAGAGCTCGCTGGCCTTGGTCATTGAAGCCTTTCAACATGATCTTGTCGGAAGTGAGCTTCAAATGACCTAGGGAGAGGCTCTTCAAAGTTTCATGGGTTAGTATGTTTACTGAAGCCCCTTGATCTATGAGGACCCTATTCAACTCATAATCATTGACTTCAGCAGTGACATACAAGGGACGATTGTGCTCAGTGGTCCCTAACAAGAGGTCACGACTAGAGAAAGTGATGCATGGCATGTTGTACAAATGCCATGCCCCATCATCAGGGTCAGAAGTAAAGAATGCCTGATAGGTCTCTGGTTCAAGCAGGGCTTTTACCAGTGTCTCTCTCAAGTCGGGTGACAGCATCAAAGCATCATAGACACTAAGAAGGGAAGGAATTTTTCTTAGGTGAGCCAACACATTGTAATCAACTTCCAGCTGAGGGCCTTTCCCTTTCTCCTTAGGCTGCTCCTGGGAGGAAGGGATAGGATCATCCTGCTGGGTAATGATATTCTTATCTTTTGTATTTTTAGCCAACCTGGGTGGAAGGACCTTCCCTGAACGCAGATGAACTTCCTGTATTGAGTCATCCTCAATAAGAGATTCCTCTGGTTCAGTGGTGGTGGCAGGTGTTGGTTCTAAGGAAATTAGTGAGAGTGGGTTCTCGGATTCATCCTCTGAATCCATGTAACATCTACCCTCTGGTATTGTAAAAACAGGTTCTTCATCAGACTCAAACTCATCATTAGAATCATCCATATTATAAGAAACATGTAGTACTGAGGAAGAGCGAGTGCTAGGAGAAGAAGAACTAGGAGTAACAGTAGAAGCGTAAGTAAAAGGTACAGAAGACCAAAAGTACTCAGAATCGTCTTTTATTTTTATTTCCTCATCAAATGAAGGGAGAACAAAGTCCTTCAGCGTAAGTGCTGGAAGGAACCCTGTCTTCCCCTCTGCAGTTACAACATATTTTTCTCTTTCATACATTTTTTTATTACATCCATAAGAAGAAAAAGTAGAAGAGGAAATGTGCTTATCTAGCACTACAACAGAAGGAGAAGAAGAGGAAGAAAGTGCTGGAGTGGTAACTGCAGCGGCAACTGTCGACTTGGCATGAGGTGGCCTACTCTCAACTGCCTCTGAGCTCTGAACTGCTCTGTCTATCATCCTCCTGGTCTTCCTGGAAAGTGAGATCTGCCAATCATCATCAAAACTCGTGGGTAAGCTGCTAGTAGTGCCCTGAGCATCACTCTGACAATCACTGGGGCTGGAGACTAGCTGAACTGTCTGAGGGGCCTTGCCCTTGGGCTGCACTAGATCACTGTCCTGAAGGCGTATCTGTCCTGTGATCATCAGTCTCTCTACTCTATCCTTGAAGACATAGCAGTCTTCCAACACATGTCCGACATGTCTGTGGTAAGGACAGTAAAGGGGGTGCTCAGTCTGATCCTCCTCCTCTGCTCTACTGCGCTCGGGGAATACCAACAGGTTGTTCTTAGTAAGGAATCTAAAAATTTTCTTCACACTCTCCCTCTTAAAGGGATATTCCTTCCTAAGCTTCTCCTGCAGGTACTGCTGACTCTCTGGAGTCCTGCGGGAGGTCCTGGGCTGTCCCCCTGGCTGGTCAACTGAGTAAGACCTGCTGGCTGAGTGTGGCTGACTAGCTGGTCGTGGCTGCTGGGGTACTGAAGTGACTAAGGGCTTCTTGCCCTTATCTGATGGTCCCTGAGTACTGTGAACCTCTCCTCTCCTAGGTGGAGGTGCCCCTGAAAACTCCTGCCGTTGAGGTCTGCGCGAAGGCTGACTCTCAACCTTAGGAGGGACTGCAGCGGGTATGCTGTCCTGTAGGCTAGTGACCTTGGTGAGGAGCTTCTGAAAGGTTCTAATGGTGAAACCTTCAGGTATGGTGCTATCGGACCATCTATGTTCTTCAAAAGGATCTCAACTGCATGCTGCTCCTGGAGCTGTGGCTCACACTGCAAACTGAGGTTCCTCCATCTGACTATGTAATCTGTGAGACTCTCTCTGGGACGCTGCCTGGTCACCACTAGCTCTCCCACTGTAACTCTGTGCTCTGTGCTAACAAACCTCTGCACAAACAACTGCTCCAACTCTGCAAAGGTCCTGACTGAGTCGTTGGGGAGGTCGGCGTACCAAGCAAACGCCACCCCCGCCAAGCTGCTGACGAACAACCTCAACATCAGTGGATCACTCCCTCATATATTGCAACATATGGCTCGGTACTGAGCCACATGCTGCCTCGGGTTCCCAAACCCGTCGAAAACTCTGAACCTAGGAGGGATAAAACCAGGTGGGTAAGGCTCCTGCTCGTACTCTACAGGGTAAGGACGCCCCCTGCTAACTGACTCTCCAGTCTTCCTGGAGGAAATGGCCTGCTCGACCTTCTGGGAAATCAAATCCTGGATCTGACCTGCTGACATCTGAGCTGGCTGACTCTGAACTGAAGTAGTGTAAGGAAGTACCGTGGGTGGTGCTGGGACTGCTCTCTGGATCCTGTCCACTCCTACATGGTCTACTGTAGTAGGTGGTACTACTGGTTGCTCTCTGGAGGTACTGGTAGCTGCTACACCTGTCACCTGAGGCATCGCCCCCAGAGCTGTCAACTGTGCTGTCATGGCTGCCATGGCTCTGGCCATCTCTGCCATCTGTGTCTGCAAGTGTAGAACGGTAGCATCCGTGTCAACTGATCTGGGAGATCCACCCACCTCGGGCTCTCCCTGCTCATCCTGGTCCTCGAGCTCTCTCTCATCCGAGTGACCTCGTCGGGTAACCACACATACCCGGTGAACTGGTACCTCCTCCTCCAACTCATCTTCTAGTGTGTCATCGTTTTCCAAGAAATATTGTTGGAGGGCTGCTATGTACGGACTCATAGGGGAATCAATCCTATGAGGGCTACGGACTGACTCTGTCTCATCCTGCTCTGGGGATCTATCTGGAGTAGGTGCGACATCCTCATCACACATCATCGGGACCGCCTCGGTCTCGGAAGGAACTGCTACGTCCATCAAATCATCTACATCGTCAAACTGCTCTGCATCTGACGATGGTGCTGCCTCTACTGGCTCAACTGGGTCGACAGGGGTGTCCGCCTGCCGACGCCTCCAAACCCACCTCCTACGGTGGGGTGCTGCACGGGCAACTGGCTGCTCTGGGACTGCAACCTCTGAACTGACCTGAGGCTGGGCAGGCCTCCGCTGCTGTCTCCGTCCTCGACGACGTGGGCGTCGTCCTACTACAGGAGCCATTGCTGGCGGCCTAACCACTGGAACTGCAGGCTGCTGGGGTGTCTGCCCCCTCTGCCAACTGTAGAGTCTCCTCGCAGTCTGTCGTCGTAACTGGAAAGTAGCCCGAGAAATATGACGGAGTAAGCCCTCCCGACTGACGGGCCCTCTGCCACGAGCTAAGCGGACGATGTTCCGAATCCTCTGAGTGAGGGCTCGGACACCAGCGTCCCTGGGTACCCTAGCTCGGGGTATAGTAGTGACGATAGGAGGAGCCGCCGCTATGCGGGCAACGTCCTCCTCATCACCACTATGCGTCAGCGGAGAGAAGCGTCCTCCCTGAACTGCCTCCAACTCGGGGGCTACCACCACCTCTGGAGTAGGTGCATCAACAACTGGATGTGGCCTCCGCTGCCTGGGAGCCACTCTCCTCTGCCTCTGAACTAACTCGTCGTGAACGATGACATCGGTCATCCGCTGCCTCTCTGCCTCTGACGCAGCTAAACAAAGTCTCCTGTTCCTATTCCTCCTGGCCCTTCTCCCAAGGCCGGAGGTGGAAGAGGAAGGAACATCAGAACCGGGAACAGGAACAACGGGAAGTGTCGGGGTCTGCCCAACAACCTCAGGGTGAGAAAGTCGGGCGAACACAGAAACCCGACCAGTGGTAGGCGAAGGCACCTCGGTCTGGGCACCACTCTTCCTGGTGGAAGTGGGAGGGGAAACCCGAACACGAAGTACTTCCGCTGGAACAACGGGAGTAACAGTAGTCGCAGGCTGCCGGCGCTGAGGGGCCGGAGCAACCTGTGCTGTAGGAGCGGCAGGCACTGGACGCCGGACCGCTGGACGAACGGGGGGAACTACGACAGGCTGCCGGCGCTGAGGGGCCGGGGAAACCTGTGCAGCAGGAGCGACAGGCACTGGACGCCTGATCGCTGGAACAGGAAGTGGCCTAGGCACTGGTCGCCTAGCCACAGGGCGCACTGGCTGTGCAGGAACAGGAACAGGAACAGGACGTGGTGCTCGGACTGGGCGCCGAGCAGCAGGACGTCCAAACAGGCGCATGACTGCGCGTCCTCTCCTCTGGGGAGGAGAGAATGCAGCAGCCTCCGCCGGGGTCGGCCCGCCAAGAGTGACGAAGGCCGAGTCAGTGAAGGAACCAAAAGTGATTCCTCCCACTGGCGGACTAGCGAGCAGGGACTCAGGGAGAGTCACCCGCGCGTCCGAACCAAAAGCAAAAGTAACGGATGGTACGAAGGAAGCCATGGCACTGCTGCCAAGAAAAGAAATCGAAAAGTTAAAAATCAGAAGTGAAAATAAGAAAGGATGAACGATTTGATAGGGATTTGATAAAGGTAGATAGGAATTGATAGGGAAAGGAATAGCCTGTAAGGCTGGAAATAAGTAGAGTAGGGGGAACCCTAGCTAAGGGGAAGGAACCCTAACTAAGGAAAGATCCTAACTAAGAGTGGGACGGACCTAATCTAAGGAGTACCAATCCCGGAGTACACACAAGAAAGGATAATATATGATCCAAAGATGGAGAGAGAAACTGGTCCCACCGTGGTCGCCAGAAACCTGTGGACCTCCGAAAGAGCACCGCGCAAACGGGCCAATTGGAAGAGACAGATTGGATCGTGCATACGACTAACCATTGAGGATAGAGGCTTTCACCAACACACCCCGATGGGTAATAATATACACGACCAAATCACGGGTTTCCCCCATCCGATGCAAGAGCTCGAATGGGGTTTAGTAGATGTGGGACTGAGTTTCCCACGGGCGCAAGCCCCCATGGTTAATTACATCCCAGGCCGGAGCCTGAGAAAACTCTCGATTAAGGATGATACATTATCCTCTCCTAAAGTGGAATCGGCATAAGGGTATAGACTAGGAAATCCTACTCAAAGGGAAGAAAGGTCCGAAGGGCTGAATCAACATGCGTGGCTCATACCAGCACTCGGAGGCTCTAGGGTACTAAATGGAAACTGGAAGAAGAAAAATCAAACACTCAATCACATGCGTGAGAGAAGGATGGAGGTGGCGTCATCCTGTAACGCGGATAAGTAGGATTTAGGGTCCCTAAAAAGAAAGGACCTACCTACTATTTAAGGCATACTACGAGACCGAATGTAGTATCCTCGAATCTTAAATCTAGTTTGGACTTAGTGTTCGACACACATTAAGACCAGTGTCCTAGCTAATGCGATGCAAAGATCTGGACTTATCCCGGTCTGGATTGGGGGAGCCAGCTAACCACCTAATCGCTTCAAAACCATGCTATCAGGTCAATTATGAAAGATGGGTGGGAGGTACAGTTTATTAGAAAGAGGACCGACATCTAGAGAATTTCCTGAGTGGTCCTGGACTTATGTTGGGTGAATGCCCCTAGCTAATGCAATTAAATTTTAATTAGTTGGTTACTAATGCAATGTATGCTAGTTGAAATGTCAGCTCATGAATGCTTTGGATTTTAAAAACATGCTTAATATAAAATAATTTTTAGAAAAGACTGAGTCTCCCTAGGTCCGGCACTTCATCCTCATAGGCCAGATTATCCAGACTCTACCCGCAGGCAGGGAGATGTCTTATAACAAGGAAAAGAAGAAATGCAATAATATGCATGCGACCCCGGGCGATTCCGGCAATTCCCTAGGTTCGTTAAATTTCTATATTATTTAAAGCCTTAAAATATTAAAAAATTAATTATGAGTATAAAAATTTTATAATCCTTAAAGAGCCTAACGATATCCAGGCGAAAAAAAAGATCGGCATGCAATGAATAAACCTAGAAAAGCAGGTATTTCTACTGCACAATCAGGTAAACACATCAATATAAATCAAACTAATCAAGTAAATGTCCATAGGCCAACTGCCCTTTAATTACAACCCAGAGTATGCAGAAAAGTAAAGTGGCCGGGCACCACTGCCAACAACCCGGATTTCTAAGCCTATGACAGACGCCAACAACTTTGAGTGGGATATTGGGTCTTCAAATCTTCAATATTCTGGGTATCCTCTCCTTGGACTCCTTGGATCACTCCTCCTTGGACTCCTTGGATTCGTCGTGGCTTGAATATCCAAACGAAGAGACAATTCCCCCTAGTATGGGTGTATTGCCTTTTCTCTTTGGATATCTAAAGCCATCCAGCTCGATCTTCCAAATGGAAGAAGACTCTCCCCTTAGGGATGCCTTCTTCTTTTAGAATTCAAGCTGGATAAGAATATCCCAACCCAAAGGTTGTTTTCATAACTCTTAACAATTATTACATACAAATTTACATTTATTGAAAAACAGTAAATTCTAAGAGGACCTGCATGGTTATCCTAATAAAAATCACAAGCAGTTCATATAAAAAAAATGCTAACACCATTGACCCTGTGCCAAGCCATGCTCTTAATTTTGAGGGCTAAGCGCTCCACCTGTGCAGTTATAATTAATTTAGCCCTCATTTTTATTTAGGGGAGCTGAGCAAGCACCTGCATAAAATACATTATTAGAAATCATGACATTGCTCCCCCCTTTTTATCAGCATGAGCATGGCCACCTGCACGGAAGAACAGGATATATATATGACGTTCCTAACCTAGGGGTAGATCTAGCGCTCACATCCAGAGTGCAGAAAAAGTAAGCAAACACACCAACAATTTCTAACAGCATGCATTGAAAATCACGGAAAGCTCCGGCACACAACAGAAAAATAAAACACAGCGGCCTAACCTAGATCTAGAAGTGGTGCCCTAGCAAACAATTCTATGTGTGTATAAGGCTAGTGTGGTTCGGATAGGTCCTAGGCAGGGTAATTAGTTAAAATTGTCTAAAGTTTAAGTCTGTTGAAGGCTAGAAAAAGAAATTTTTGTTGAAATTCAAATATTAGTGAATTTGGATGCATTTTAGTTAATATAGTTTGTTGATCAATTTTAGGAACTCAGGGTGATGATATTTGAAGTTAAAGTTATATTAGCCAATTTTGGAAAGTTCCGGGTCCTCCTAAGAACTAGACTAAGGGTCCAAAAAGTCACTATGGGAAAAAGGCTAAGTCTGGGTCTCCTATCACTTTAGGAAAATACTAGACCTTAATATGAGTAGTTAGACAGGTAGTAGGCTGAAATCGGAGTTTTCAAGGCAAAGTTACGAATTTTCTAAGTTTCGGGCCCTAAATGAACTACGGTTGACCAAAAAGTTGACTTTCTAATCTAAGCCAATTTTCTGGAAACCTAAGATTTTCAATAAATACTAGGCCCTAATTGGAGTCCAATGCAAGTGAGTTTTCCTAAATTGGAGCTTTCTACAATTAGTTATGAATTTCTAAAGATCGGGTATTAAAGGGATTTTCTAAATTAACTAGGAAATGGCCCTTTTTTACTGTTTTGATCCAAACAAGCTCCAAACTGATTGGAATCACTCCCAAAGATCAGGGATGACCTCAAAAAGTGTTCCCAAGTGTCTGGAGAAAATTTGGAATTTTTAATAATTTTTAATAATTTATTAGGGGCAAAATGGTAATTTTCACCTATGGTTAAATTAGGGGTCAACCTGAAGTCAAACTAGGGAGCCCTATTTATCTAAGGTCAAGGATCAGATTCTGAACAAATCAAGCTATTATGGGTAATTTTCTGACCTATGGTGTATTTATTGTAATTTCCGAAAGGTCTCGGGGCCTTAATTAGCAGGTTAATTAGGGTTAGTTAACTAAGGGGTCTAACAAGCCCTAAAAAAAAAATTCCTAGAAAATTATGAAAGGCTTATGATGTCACTAAGTTTAAATGTTGAAGTTTTCATGTCGTTCTGGGATCTATCCTATCTCCTAGAAAACTTCTAAGTTCGTTAGACAGGTCCTTAATTTTTGTCCTTAGGGTGTCACTACGTTGTAGGAGTTTAAAGTGATGTTTACACTAACCCTCGGGATAATAAATGCATGGGAGTACAGTAAATAAATAAACACACCATGTCCTTAGATCTAGGAGAACCTAAACTAAGTGGTGGTAGTGCGACGACCTAAACATGCAATCTACGAAAGATAAAAAAAGTAAAGACACCTAAAGAGATGATTAGTGAATGATTGGGACTCAACCATTCACTAACCCACTCCCCCATGATTGCTCTTCACACATAAGATCCATGTCTAAAATTTCATACGATGGCGGGTCTCCCAAAATTAGAATTTAGGTATAAGTAGTTTTAAAATAATTTAAAAGTACTTATAGATATAAATATATTTTTGGAAAATAAAATAATTGAAAATAATTCAATTCGTAATACATAAGTATAGGGAAACCCGCTGATCACCCAATCGAGGTTTCAAAATAGTTTGAAAATAATTTTTAGTTTAAAAATAATTAGTATGATAATTAATTTAAATAATATTAAAATAACCAAATCATAGTACAAAATAGAAAACTGTCAAGACAGCCAAAATCAAGGGCTGGAAATGGTTCAAAAACATAAAGCTCGTCTTGCTGAAAAGAACGAGGGGTCGCACATCGAAATACGACTTAAAACGGCGAAGATACGAAATTTACAAGTTCAAATACAATAAAATAATATTTTAAAATAAGGCAGTTTCACTGTTTTTGAAATGACAGAAAATGCAGACAAAATTTTCATCTGAAAATAGTTTTTAAATTTGCAGAATTCAGAGTACATCTAAAACAAGATATTGTACGTCGACAGCGGACTTAAAACGACAAAGTTATGTATTTTCGAAGTTTAAAGGGGAATAATTAATTAATTTTAAAATAGTACAGCTGGCTGTTTTGAAAACAATTGCACACAGACCCAAAAACTTCAAGTAACACTAATTCCAGAATGTGTAGAATCTAAATACGTTCAGAACAAGACGTTGTGCGCAAAAATCCAACTTGAAATGGAAAAGTTATGCATTTTCAAAGTTCAAAGCAATAAAAGGGATTTTTTTTTAAATAATTAAAAATAAATAATATTTAAATATATAAATATTAAAATATATAATAATACTAATGATAATAAAAGAAAAAACAGCAACTTAAAAAAAATGATAATTAATATAATAAATAATTATTAAAATAATAATATAATAATAATTAAACTAAAAATAATCATTTAAATAATGTAAAAGAAAAAGGATTTTTGCTGTTTTTAAAATAAATTAAAATCTATGGTTCATTTTAATAAAAAAAATTTTTTATCATGTAGAGGACGACGATACGAGTCCAACGAGGTATTGTACACAAAAATCGGACGAAAACCGGATTTTCTATGATTTTTTAAAGTTAAAATAGCTTTTAAAATACTTTTAATATTAAATAATCGGAAGCTGACACGTGGCGGGCTCCGATTCGTCCCCATAATCGCGGCCAATCATTGCCTGGCAGCGCAATGATTGCGCCGCCGGCAATGATTGCGCCGCCGGCAATGATTGCCGCAATGATTGCGGCAATCAACCGGCGGACCCGCCGGTTCACTTAGCCACGTCGGCCTGCACCGACCGCCGTTGGATCACCCGCCCTAAGAAGCGGACGGCTCAGATCGAGCCGTGCCCTGAAACGATCCGCGGGATCGTTCAAACGGTCGGACGGATCCGCCGTCCGACCGAACCAGACCCGTTGATCACGGGATCAACGGTTCAGAACGCCCTGAGTACACAGCCAGACGGACCGATACCCTAGCTCCGTTTTTGGTCAATTTCTCTCGATTGAGTGAACGAAATCAAACGAAATTTTAGATCTAGATTCTAACAGTGAAGAGCATCCATGGGATAGGTTTTTCTTCAATTAATATTCACTAATCACAACGCTAATTAACCCTAAGTGTTCTAAACTAGGGTTTGAGATATACCTCAATCCACACGGTAGATTCGGGAGATCTTGGTCTTGTTGGACTCGGGGGATCCTCTAGAACAAATCTCCTCTTGAACTCCAACTCCGAAACGGCCTCGATCGGACGGGATTCGTCGGGGAAGGGTTCAAAGGTTCGGTCTCGACGGGATCTCGCCGCCGGCGAACTTCTGGCCGCTGGATTTGGTCGGGAAAGGGGGAGGGAAGGTGCAGGAGCTCTCACGCCAAATCTCCGAGGCTAGGGAAGTCTCTCTCGAAAGCAAGAAAAAAAAGATCCCAATTTTGACCTAATTTTTGCTATTTAAAGCCCTAGGGTTCATCTCAACGGCCAAGATCGAATCACTAAGTAAATAGGAGGGAAATAGGTCGGTTTAGGCCGTGGGTTGCAATTCAAAACGAAGGGAGGCTTTAAATTCCATTAATTAGCCATTAATCTCATTTAAATAGGTGATTATAACCTATTAATGGCCAAATTTGACTAAGTCAATGCTTGACTTAGTCAAATCAGTCAATTAGGTCAATAGGGCATGAAGATTGAGCCATGAATAGGTTTAGATTTGATTCAAAATTGATTTGGGCTCTAAATGGGCTAAGTGGTCAACCTTGGTTGACTTGGTCAACCGGGTTGACCCCGGGTCCAAGCTCGGGCTCAACAGACTCGACTTGACTCCCTGAACCCAATGGGATGGGTCCTGGGGTCTAGCTTGGTCAAATTTGACCAGGTCAACTCTTTGATCTGGTCTGGGCCAAAAACTAGGTCAACATCTATCTCATAGATAACTATAGTATATTGATGAATAAAGCTTCATAATTTTCTTAATCAAGCTATTCATTCTTATCAGAGGATATGATTTGTTTTGTAGATTCTTTTTTCTTGTCAAAGAGAAGTAAGTATTCTTCTCTTGCACTTGGAAGATGATCTTACAACTGAGAAATATTTTGCTTTTAGAGATTTGGAAAATGAAGCCAGTTACAAAAAAATGAAAAGATGCGCAAAGCGCCAAAAGCGAAAGATACACAAAGTGTATCAAGTGATTGAAATTTGTGCAAAGTACATGAAAGTTGATAAAGTAGCTCAAAGAGCTCAAAAGTTATAAGTAAATGGCTTCACTTTCTAGTAAATCTCTAAATCTCAGAAAATATATATCCTTTTGATATTTTTGATACTTGAGTCTGAAAATTATGATTTTTGAAATCATCGTTATACATTGTTGTCCTATAAGATATGGAAGTTTATTCTCATACAAGAAATGAAGAAAATTAAATTTCTTTTTCTAATTTAAATTCTTTTTTGGATTAGATTTAAATGCAAGAGAGAAAAATACTCATATAAATGAGATGTCATGATTTAGCTAGTATGGAGCTTGATCTGAGTTAGTAAATTTAAATTGAGGTTCATTTTAAAATTAGAGGGAGTTAAGTACTAAACTCCTTTGGGATATGTGCTCTTTTATCACTTTTGACTGGGTCCACACTCTCCTGCATTTGTTAGGATTGGTGATGTTGATCCTTTATTTTAAAGTGAATTGCTTCTTCCTGTCATCTCAACTCTGATAATTGAAGCCCCCAGTCCATTCATATGAGATGAATGTGATAGGGAATGTCTAAATCATTGATTTAGACCATTGAGAGATGTGATAGTGGGTCCACACCATCCTACTTTTATTAGGTTTGGTGATGTTGATCCTCTACTAGGATGAGATTCTCTTCTTCCTATCAGTCATGCTCTGATAGCGGAAGCCCCCAGTCCATTCACATGAGTTGAATCTGATCGGGAATGTTGTAGTCTTTTAGATTAGACTCTTTTGAGAGAGGATACAGAGTCCATACTCACCTATGTTAGTCAGGTGGGGTGATAGCGAGCCATTATCCTTATGAGATTCTCTTCTTCCTATCAGTCTTAATCTGATAGATGTAACCCCAGTCCATTCATATGAGTTGAATGTGATTAGGGATGTCAGAGTCATTAATTTAGACTCTTTTGGAGGTAGGATATTGGGTCAACACCATCCTATGCTAGTCGGGTGTGGTAGTGTTGATCCTCTATCCTGATGTTAATCTTGATTATGCATTAATTTTAATATGATTATACCCCTTAATCCATTCATATGGGTTGAATGTTATCAGGGATGTCAGAGTCATTAGTTTAGACTCTTTTAGAAGTAGGATACTGGGTCCACACCATCCTGCGATAGTTAGGCGTGGTAGTGTTGATTCTCTATCTTAATGATTGATTTTAGTTATACATCGATTTCATTATGATTGTGCTCCCCAGTTTATTCACATGAGTTGAATGTGGTCTGGGTTATCAAAACCAATGATTTATTTTCTTATAAGATCTTATGTGATTTTCTCTCTCCCCAGTTTTGTTCATGTGGCGAACATGGTCTGGGATGTCAAAACCAAATCATAATTCTCTTAAAAAAATAATAATAAAAAAAAAAGAAAAAAAAAAGAAAAAAAAAATATACATGTGATAAAAAAGAGGGAAGATCTTAATAGAGTAAAATCGGTTGCCCTTGTCACAGGAGGAACCCGATAATACTCTCTAAAAGCATGAGTTTCCTAAAGTTCTTTTTCTTCCCTCTCCTTCGAGGTGCCTTGGTGTTTGCCTCAAGGATGAAAGCACACATATCTGAGTATGATTTTCCACAACTTTAATTATCTTTGTTAAGTGATGCAGTACATTGTGTTTTGAATGTTAAACATCACTACCTTGTGGGCTTGGGTCTTTTTGAGGAAGGATCAATCCCCTTCTGCCATCTTTCGGCAGTCTACTCCCCCATTCATACACTACTCTGAGCTGCCAGAGTGGCCTTATGAATGCGATAATGTTACTTCCACTTCTCACAGGGTCCTACCCAGTTAGAATAGGTGTTACCACTGTGACCTTCTGATGGTTGTGGATTTCACTCATGATTACTGTACTAGGTGTCGAATGTGCTCCCCTGACACTTCAGAGTTGTTTTTCTTAGCTGTGGTGTAGTACACCTATTCTCAGGTGTTAGCACCAAAGTTTTAGGAGCTCTGATTTTCCATTTGAAAGATAGACTCCTTAGTTTTTTTACTCACTTACTTTCTACATTTGTACCCTACTCTGAGCTGCTAGAGTAGCCCTATGAATGTTGTGTTGATTGCTCCTACTCCCCATAGGGTCCTACCCGATCAGGGTAGGTGTTACCACTGTGACCCTTCTGATATTTTATCATTCCTATTCATGATTACTGTCCTCAGGTAGTAAATATGTCCCTTTACTACCTATAGCTGTTTTTCTTGTAGTGATGTAGTATATCTTGCCTCGGATATCAACATCGCTACTTTGAGAACTTTGAGCTTCTAGCAAAAGATCAGTTCTCATACTCCTTTTCGTGACCTATCCTACCATTCATACACTAGGCTCAGTCGCCGGATTACTCTTATGAATGTGTTCAGGTCTTTCACTTCCCACAGGGTCCCACTAGTTTATGTGGGTGTTACCACTGTGAGATTTTACTTACTCAGAGTTGTTGCCCTTAGTGGAGAAGATACTTCCTCACTACTTTGACTCCTTTTCTTTCATGTGGTGATATGGGGCGTCGTGCCTTAGGTGCCACCATCACCTCTTTCTTGAGCTTTGATTCTATGATACAGAGTCAGCTCTCCTAGCTACTTTACCACTTCTTTCTCCATTGAGATCTGACTCCTAGCTGCTGGAGAGGACCTTTGGATGTTTTGATACTCTTTCCACTTCTTACAGGGTCCCCATCAGTTAGTATGAGTTCACTACTGTAGCCTCTTTGAGGATTAGTTTTACCAGGCGTAGTCCTGCCTTCCGTAGTTGAGGTGCCCCCTCGCTACTCGAGTTCTTTTTACTCATTTGGAATGAGATCGCCCCTTTACACACTTTACAGCGGGTATATCTCTTCCAGCTTTCTTGAGAGATATCGTTCTGATGTCTTCTCCCCCTTTTGTGTAGGGTTGGGGTTCTTTAGGAGATCTTGACAGCATTTGGATACTCATGGCCACGACGACTTGTCCTCTACCATGTGGTTATCAGATTGCTATAAAGGGTTCCCTAGGTGGCTCTGCCCTTAAAAATTATCCCATTTACTTACCTCTTTTTCCCTCACATCCCTACACAGATGCGTGTTAGGCTGACGTCGAGGTGACTTTTGACCTTCTATCCTGCTGTTTGAAATGAACAGACAGATAGTTGAGTTTACCTGGTAGAGAGGACCTGACAGAGCACCTGGCAGGTACTCCTCGCCACGCTCTCGTTTGCCCTGTCCTGATCAGGCAGGCATCAGAGCCTGACTCTTTATTCACTCAGTTGAAATGACTGGGTGGGTATTGAGCCCTTCTTCATCTGCAAGACCGCACTGGCTACAGCAGATGTCGAAGCTTACCCGTTGAGTGAGCCCGACAGAGTCCCTGGGAGGCGTAATTCCTCAACGTTTCTTTCTTTTACTTCGGATGTCCTGTAAAAGACTAAGCAGGCTTCCATTTCGTGGTTCATGAGCTTCTTGCTGAGGTCAGGCAGAAGTAGTGGCCACCCCAATCCACTGTTCCGAAAGGAGCAGGAGGGGCAGGATCCTTTCACCCTCTACCCGCTGTCCAGATGCGGTCAGCCTGGTAGTTGGTTTTACTTTACCGTTAAGTGAGCCCGACAGAGTCCCTGGGAGGCGCAATTCCTCAACAATCCTTTACTTCGGATGTCCTGTAAAAGACTAAGCAGGCTTCCATTTCGTGGTTCATGAGCTTCTTGCTGAGGTCAGGCAGAAGTAGTGGCCACCCCAATCCACTGTTCCGAAAGGAGCAGGAGGGGCGGGATCCTTTCACCCTCTACCCGCTATCCAGATGCGGTCAGCCTGGTAGTTGGTTTTACTTTACCGTTGAGTGAGCCCGACAGAGTCCCTGGGAGGCGCAATTCCTCAACAACCCTTTACTTCGGATGTCCTGTAAAAGACTAAGCATGCTTCCATTTCGTGGTTCATGAGCTTCTTGCTAAGGTCAGGCAGAAGTAGTGGCCACCCCAATCCACTGTTCCGAAAGGAGCAGGAGGGGCGGGATCCTTTCACCCTCTACCTGCTGTCCAGATGCGATCAGCCTGGTAGTTGGTTTTACTTTACCGTTGAGTGAGCCCGACAGAGTCCCTGGGAGGCGCAATTCCTCAACAACCCCTTTACTCGAATGTCCTGTAAAAGACTACGCAGGCTTCCATTTCGTGTCTTCTTTACTTTTGCTGAGGTCAGGCAGAAGTATCGAGTCACCCCAATCCACTGTTCCGAAAGGATCAGGAGGGGCGGGATCCTTTTCACTTTCCACCCCGCTATCTAGATACGGTCAGGCGGGTAGCTGGTTTTACTTGGTAGAGAGGACATGACAGAGCACCTGGCAGGAACTCCTCGCCTCTTTCCCTGAGTGTCCTATTCTGATCAAATAGGCACCAGATTTTTGTGACTCTTTTATTTGCTGTCCTGAGTTGATCAGACAGATACTGAGTCACCCCAATCCACTATTCTGAAATAGGCAGGAGGAGATGGGATCTTTTCACCTTCTATCCTGCTGTTTGAAATGAACAGACAGGAAGCTGGTTTGACTTACTTGGTAGAGATGGCCTGACAGAGCACCTGGCAGGAACTCCTCGCCACCCTTTTCCCTGAGTGTCTTGTTCCGACTAGGCAGACACCGGGCTTTGTGATTTCTTTGTTTGCTGACCCGATTTGGTTATGCAGATACTGAGTCACCCCAATCCACTGTCCTGAAATAGGCAGAAGGAGATGGGACCCCCTTCACCTTCTACTCTGCTGATTCAATATAGTCAGACATATAGTTTGTGTGCTTTTACTACTCTACTTTTGGTTCTCTCTTTAGCTCTGCCCACTCCATAGGACAATGCAAGGAGAGATACCACCTCACTTTTTCACCATAGTGGTGACCTTTCCTGTTGATTCTTCTTTCTGCTCTGCCCTCGCTATAGGGCAAGGCTATAGGAGAATCCCTTTGCCTCGTTTTCACCTTTTTAGGTGATCTTTACTGTTGGTTTCATCCTTGGCTTTACCCTTGTCAAAAGGATAAGGCCAGGAGAAGACCATACTACCAGTTCACCGTTTTGGTGATTCTTTACTTGTGCACTGCTGCTTATTTTTCTTCTTTCATAGGCTCTGCCCCCACTATGGGGCAAGGCCTGGAGAAGAATCTCTTTCTTTTTCCACCATCCATTTAATATTCTTTCCCTTGTGATTTTCACTCTACCTTTCTGTGGCTTAGTCGGTCAACGCCAACACGAGCGGTTCACTAGTTGTTCGCCACTCCTGTTGGGGGTCCGTTTGTTGACCTCGATTTTGCCCAAGCATGGGCATGGCGGACTGAGTTGACCAAGTCAACCTTTGACTTGGTCAACCCGAGTCTTAATGGGTCAAAATTGACCCATTAAGCCCTTTTTTGAGCCCAATTCGAATCCGAATCGAATCAAATCCATTTAATGGCTCAATCTTCATGCCCTATTGACCTAATTGACTGATTTGACTAAGTCAAGCATTGACTTAGTCAAATTTGGCCATTAATAGGTTATAATCACCTATTTAAATGAGATTAATGGCTAATTAATAAAATTTAAAGCCTCCCTTCGTTTTGAATTGCAAATCACGGCCTAAACCGACCTATTTTCCTTCTAATTTTGTTTTGATTCGATCCTAGCCGTTGGTATTAGGTTTAGGGGCCTTAAATAGCGAAAATTAAGTCCAATTAGAGATCTTTGGACAATTGCTCTTGCTCCAAACCTCCTGAGGCCTTGAGGTTTTCTGTGAGAGCTCCTACATACTTCCTCTACTTTCTCAAACCAAATCCCGACGTCTAGACCCCGCTGGCGGCGACCCTCCGGCGAACCCGAGACGTTTCGCGTTCCAGGACGAATCCTGGACGATCTAGCGCGCTTTGGATCTCGACGTCAACTAGGAAGTTGTTCTAGAGGAGTCAACGAGTCCAACAAGCCCAAGATCTCCCGAATCCACCGTGTGGATTGAGGTAAAACATAAACCCTAGTTAGAACACTTAGGGTTAATTAGCGTCGTTGTTAGAGCGTTTTAATTTGAATAAAATACCCCCCACGGATGCTCTTCATTAGTAGAAGCTAGATCTAAAATTTCGTTGCGTTTGGTCCAGCCGTTTGGGAGAACGAAGCGAAAATCTCCCTAAACCTTCGGTCCGGCCGGCTGCATGTGCAGGTTCAATCGGGACCGTTGGATCCGTGATCTACAGAGCAGATCCGGTCGCGTGGTCCCTCTGTCCGACCGCGGGATTGATCTGGCGGACGAGATCTCGGTCCGGCTAGATCAGGATCGTCCGTTCAAATAGCGGATGATCCAACGGCTCTGGCGCGATCCGACGTGGTTAAAGGGTTTCGGCATGATTGCGGCATGATCGCTTCAATCATTGGCTGGCGGCGCAATCATTGCGCCGCCGCCAATGATTGGCCCGGAACCGCGCGTCCAACCAGCGCTTGCCACGTGGCGCACCGAGCAGCCGCCGATTTATTTTAATAAAAAAAACTTATTTTTAAATTTATTTTAACTCAGAAACTTCAAAAAATCATAGAAAATTCGTTTTTCGTCCGATTTTTGCGTATAATACCTCGTTTTGTTCGTATTTTCGTTCTCTACCCTATAAAACCTTTTTGCCCCTAATAAATTATTAAAAATTATTAAAAATCACAAATATTCACCAAACATTTGGAAACACCTTCTCTAGTCATTCCTGACCTTTGGGGGTGATTCGAATCAGTTTGGAGCTTGTTTGGAGCAAAACAGTAAAAAATGCCTTTTGTTAAGAAATTTAGAAATTCCCATAAATACCCGACCTTTAGAAATCTATAACTAATTGTAGAAAATTCCAAATTAGGCAAACTCACTTGCATTGGACTCCAATTAGGGCCTAGTATTTATTAAAAATATTAGGTTTCCAGAAATTGGCCTAGATTAGAAAGTCAACTTTTTGGTCAACCGTAATTCATTTAGGGCCCGAAACTTAGAAAATTCATAACTTTGCCTAGAGAACTTCGATTTCAGCCTACTAACTGTCTAACTACTCGTATTAAGGTCTAGTATTTTCTTAAGGTGATAGGAGATCCAGACTTAGCCTTTTTACCATAGTGACCTTTTGGACCCTTAGTCTAGTTCCTAGGAGGACCCAGGACTTTCCAAAATTGGCTAATATAACTTTAACTTCAAATATCATCACTCTAAGTTACTAAAATTGATCAACAAACTATATTAACTAAAATGCACCCCAATTAATTAATATTTGAATTTCAACAAAAATTTCCTTTTCTGGCCTTCAACAGATTTGAACTTTAGACAATTTTAACTAACTATCCTGCCTAGGATCTATTCAAACTACACAAGCCTTACACACACATAGAATGGTTTGCTAGGGCACTACTTCTAGACCTAGGTTAGGCCGCTGGGTTTTACTTTTCTGCTGTGTGCCGGAGCTTTCCGTAGTTTTCACTGCATGCTGTTTGAAAAATGATTGGTGTGTTTGCTTATTTTCTCTGCACTCTGTGACGTGATGAGCGCTAGATTTACCCCTAGGTTAGGAACGTTATATACATATACTGTTCTTCCGTGCAGGTGGCCATGCTCATGCTGATAAAAAGGGGGAGCATTATAATTATTTCTAATAATGTTTTATGCAGGTGCTTGTTTAGCTCCCCCTAAATAAAAATGAGGGCTAAAATTAATAATTATAACTGCACAGATGGAGCTGCTTAGCCCTCATAATGAAGAGCATGGTTTGGCACAGGGTCAATGGTGTTAGCATTTTTTTATATATATATATGAACTGCTTGGAATTTTTATTAGGATAACCATGCAGGTCCTTTTAGATTTTTCTGGTTTTCAATTAATGTAATTCATCTGTAATAATTGTTAAGAGTTGTGAAAAAAATTTTTGAGTTGGGATATTCTTATCCAGCTCGAATTCTAAAAGAAGAAGGCATCCCCAAGGGGAGAGTCTTCTTCCATTTGGAAGATCGAGCTGGATGGCTTTAGATATCCAAAGAGAAAAGGTAATACACCCCTACTGGGGGGAATTATCTCTTCGTTTGGATATTCAAGCCACGACGGATCCAAGGAGTCCAAGGAGGAGTGATCCAAGGAGTCCAAGGAGAGGATACCCAGGAGACTGAAGATATTAAAGATTTGAAGACCCAATATCCCACCCAAAGTTGTTGGCATCTGTCATAGGCTTAGAAAATCCGGGTTGTTGGCAGTGGTGCCCGGCCACTTTACTTTTTTGCATACCCTGGGTTGTAATTAAAGGGCAGTTGGCCTATGGACATTTACTTGATTAGTTTGATTTATATTGATGTGTTTACCTGATTGCGCTTAGAAATATTTGCTTTTTCTAGGTTTCTTTCTTGCATGCCGTTTTTGTTTTCGCCTGGATCGTATTAGGCTCTTTAAGGACTGCAAAATCTTTTATACTCATAACAAAAATTTAATATTTAAGTTTTAAATAACATAAAAATTTAACGCACCTAGGGAATAGCCGGAACCGTCCGGGGTCGCATGCATATTACTGCATTTCTTCTTTCCTTGCTATAAGACATCTCCCTGCCTGCGGGTAGAGTCCGGATACTCTGGCCTATGAGGATGAAGTGCCGGACCTAGGGAGACTCAGTCTTTTCAAAAAAATTATTTTTTATAAGCATGTTTTTAAAGTTCTATAGCATTCATGAGCTGACAATTCAACTAGCATGCATTGCATTAGTAACCAACTAATTAAAATTTAATTGCATTAGCTAGGGGCATTCACCCAACATAAGTCTAGGACCACTTAGGAAATTCTCTAGATGTCGGTCCTACTTCCAATAACTGTACCACCCACCCATCTTTCATAATTGACTTGACAGCATGGTTTTAAATCGATTAGGTGGTTAGCTGGCTCCCCCAATCCAGGCCGGGATAAGTCCAGACCTTTGCATCGCATTAGCTATGACACTGGTCTTAGTGTGTGTCGAACACTAAGTCCAACCTAGATTTAGGATTCGAGGCTACTACATTCGGTCTCGTAGTATGCCCTAAATAGTAGGTAGGTCCCTTTCTTTCAGGGACTATAAATCCTATTTATCCGCGTCACAGGATGACGCCGCCTCCATCCTTCTCTCACGCATGTGATTGAGTGCCTGATTTTCATTTCTCCAATTTCTCTCTAGTGCCCTAGAGCCTCCGAATGTTGGTTTGAGCCACGCATGTCGATTCAGCCCTTCGGACCTTTCTTCTATTTGAGTAGGATTTCCTAGTCTATACCCTTGTGCCGATCCCACTTTAGGAGAGGATAATATATGCTCCTTAATCGAGAGTTTTCTCAGGCTCCGGCCTGGGATGTAATTAACCACGGGGGCTTGCGCCCGTGGGAAACTCGGTCCCACATCTACTAAACCCCATTCGAACTCCTTTATATCGGATGGGGGAAACCCGTGATTTGATCATGTATATTACTACCCATCGAGGTGTGTTGGTGAAAGCCTCTATCCTCAATGGTCAGTCGTATGCGTGATCCAATCTGTCCCTTCCAATCGGCCCGTTCGCGCGGTGCTCTTTCGGAGGTCCACATTGGCCAATGGTTGGAGGGCTTTACCCAGCCTTTCTCCCTGCCACCTGATGGCTTGGGACACTTGTCCCTCATCAGGGAGAGCCCCCTGATGCATCCCAGCCATCCATTTGGCTTGGGGACGTTTGAATAGGGAAAAGAGGGCCTAATGCTTCTCATTCAAACTCTAAGCCTCTCTCTCCACAAAAGCTCTCTCAAGCCCAAGTCTCTGTTCTATTGAGCTCCCCAGAGACTCCTCAACACATCTCCACTCAAACCTCGCCGGTCAAAACCCTTTCCGACGAGCTTTCCGGTGAGACAAAAGCAATTCGTCCAAGCTCCCATTGCGCTCGATCCAGGGGTCGTGAGCTCAAGGCGTCTTCTACAATATTAAGCGTGGACAATCCACAAGCTCAGAAAATCGAAGATCTACCGAATCCACTGGTTGGATTGAGGTAAAATCCTAAACCTAGCTTAGGACACCTAGGTTTAATTAGCATTTTATTAAAATCGTATTTAATGTTTATATCAAACCCCCATGATTTCTGTTCATCTATTCAATCTATGTTTAAAATTTCAATTGATTTAATGGACTAGATCAAGAGAACGAGCCAAAACACTAGTTCCAGGTCTCGGTTTACTTAGGCCTGAACTAGGCGCGATCGGAGCCGTTGATCCTTTGATTGACGGCACAGATCGCGCCATTCCGTGGCTGATTCACGCCTCAGATCCGATCACTCGGCTTATTCGTTCGTTCGGCTCGATCAAGGCCGTTCGCTTGAGATGGCGGGTGATCGGACGGCATCTGCTGCGTGAATTCATAACATAACATCTAAGCCGTTAGTTCTTTAGCCAACGGTTCAGATTTAACCACGTTGCCGTCACTCTAAACCGCGGGACCGAGCCGTGGCAGAGAGCTCTGTCCGGCATGATCTCTCCCGTTCATATAAAAATGCGCTTGATCGAACGGCTGAGGTTTGATGCTGACGTGTTTAAGTGAAAGCGCGTGGACCCCAGCCGCCGCCACCGCGTTTTGACTGGACGAATCCCGCTCCTCCACGTGGCTCCGCGTTTTGATCGGATGAGCCAGAGCGCGACAC
Organism: Dendrobium huoshanense; assembly: GCA_016618105.1. Classification (NCBI taxonomy): domain Eukaryota; kingdom Viridiplantae; phylum Streptophyta; class Magnoliopsida; order Asparagales; family Orchidaceae; genus Dendrobium; species Dendrobium huoshanense. The sequence goes on along the minus strand of CM028344.1, from coordinate 68,102,794 downwards.
TTGTCCTATGCGCGGCCGTCGGCTTAATTAAATGGTTTTAATTTAATTTTAAAACCATTTAATTACCAAAAAGTTCAAAAAATTATTAAAAATTAAATACTTTTCAAAAAATTAAGTATTATATGTCAAAATTCTCAGAATTTCAAGACCTTTTAAATAAAATTAAAATTACTTTAAAATATTTAATATATTGAAAATATTTTAAAATTTGATATTTTAATTAGTAATTAATTAAAATAAATCAAATTAGTTTAATAATTTCAAAATAACTTATTTTGAAATTTATTTCAGGTCAGAGAAATCTATATATATATATTTTAATATATATAATTTTTTTTTTAATTAAACTTTAATATATTTTAAAAGATTTGAGATTCCTTAAATATTAAACTATTTAATTAGTTAAGTTTTTATATTTTGAAAAAATCAAAGCCTTAATTTCAAAAATATTTTAATTAAATTCAGAGGATCTCTCATTGATATTTAAGATAATTTTGATAATATTTTTAATTATCTTATTTTAAAATATATATTTATGTATATATAAGTTCATCTTTATATATATATACGTATATAGGTCTATTTTAAAACTTATTTTAAAAACTATATGAATTTAAATCTTTGCTTTTGAGAGATTCTTTGAGGTTTTAAATCTAGATTAAGCATAATTGAATTGAATTAATGGGGATTTGATTAGTGAATAATCATGATTTGATTGTTCACTAATATTTTTATTATTTATTGGCATGTTTAGGAAGCACACACTTGCACTTAGTCTAAGGCTCTCTTAGATCTAGGAATTGGTTGCTATTGTGTGTTCATTTCATGCTTAGTCAAGGGTTAGTGAAAATCTTGATTCAATCCTAATGAACCTAGTGACACAATTAAGGACAAAAATTAAGGACTTTTATTAGAGAATTTAGAAAATTTATTGTGAATAGGATGTACTTTACTCGAACTTGAAATTTGAACCATTTAAACTTAGTGACACTCTCAGCCTTAGGAAAAATTTTCACTAATTCTTGAAGCCGTTAAGGCCCCTAATTAATTTTCCTAAGTTTAAGCCTTAATTAAACCTTTAAACCTTCCCGAAAATCTAATAAATCCATTTTAAGCCCAAAAATTATGTTTAACCCCTCTAACTGACCATAATTAAACCCTTAACCAATAAAAATTAAAATCAAAATTATTTGACAGCAATTTAAACCTTAATCTAATTTTAAGTGAAAATCAATATTTAATTAATATAATTAATTAATAATTATTAAAAATTCCAAAAACATCCTAAGCACTTGGAAATCTCTCCTTAGGTCATTCCTGACCTTTGGAGCTGATTTCAAGGAGTTAGGAGCTCATTTGGAGCAAAATCACAAAATGGCCCTCTAATTAAGTAATTTCAAAAAAATTCAATAATTACCCAAACTTCAAACCTTCATAACTAATTCAAGAAAAATCCAAATCACATAAACTCACTTGCATTCAACTCCTAATAAGGTCTAATATTTATTAAAAATATCAAATTCCAGAAATCTGTAATATTTCAAAAAGTCAACAAATTGGTCAACTCTAGGTCAAAACTAGTTCAAAACTTCAAACCTTTGTAACTAAATCTAAAAAAATCCGATTTTAACGTACTTACCTTCTAACTGATTGTAGTAAGGTCTAGTATTTTAATAAAATACAAACATTCCAGAATTTGAACTTAATCAAAAAGTCAATTTTCAACCCCTTAATTAAATGATTAAAATATTCAAAAATTCATAAAATTCAAAATTATTCCAAAACTCCATAAAATGTTAACTTAATGTTTAAAATATTCAACAAACCTCTTAAAACATAACAACTATCATAAAGATGAAGTTTATTGGCTGGACTACTCCGGGCTGCGGGGCTAAGTGTCCTAAGGAGGCTGGTTCCTCGAGCCTGGTGGCACAACGCCACGAATGGATTCCAAGGGGTGTTAAACCTTAAAAATAGATTAATTATTAATTATCTAACCTTTTAAAACCTCTAATTTAACTACATTAATTTGGTTTATCGGCTGGACTACTCCGGGCTGCAGGGCTAAGTGTCCTAAGGAGGCTGGTTCCTCGAGCCTGGTGGCACAACGCCACGAATCGATTAATGGCAAACTTAAATTAATCAATTTTTAAAAATCAGCAACCAAACATTTCTTATAAAATTCATTAATTCTTAAGCCTTAATCAACCTAAAATATTTAATTATACCGGATACCACTGGGTAACCCAGGCCTACGAGGCTATTAACTTAGCCCCAAGGAAGGTGAAATAAACTTCACGGCCTCGGTGCGAAACAAAGATGATATCCAACAAATAACTAAATGAATCTTAAAATTAATCTTAAGCCATTAATATTTGAATTCAAACTTAAATCCCTTAAACCTTCCAACCAATCGAACTTTAGATAACTTTAACTAATTATCCTAATTAGGATACATCAAAACCACACGACCAACCTCACACACTTTAGATGGTTTTCTAGGATCGCCGACTCTAGTTTTAGGATAGGCCGGTGTTTTACTTTCTGCAGTTGTGTGCCGAGTTTTCGAGTTTTTACTGCATGCTGTTTGCTAGTGTAGAATTGATGTGTTTATTTACTTACTTCCTGCATTCTGTGATTGATTGTACGCTAGATTTACCCCTAGGTTAGGAGCGAATTATACTTGTGCAATCTTATGCAGGTGGCCATGCTCATACAAGGAGCTAAAAAATTAAAGGGGGCAGTTAATAAAAATATATACTTTTTGCACAGGTACCTGCCGCGCTTAAGACCCCCTTTAAATAAAAAGAGCATGGCCAAGTGTGGCTAAAAAAAATGCATTTTAAATTTTCATATTATAACTGCTTGGGAATATATACAACTGTTGATTATTAGGATAACCTTGCAGGATCGAGTCTAGATTTTCTTATTTCTATCAATGTAAATTTAATTCATTTAAGGTTGTATTTCTTTAAAATGTTTTGAGATTGGGATATGAATGTCCAATTTGAATTCCAAAGAGGTGAAGACATCCCTAAAGGGGAGAGTCTTCTTCCATTTGGAATTCAAATTAGGATACTTTGCAAGTATCCAAAGAGGAAAGATAACACCCCGATCAAGGGGGAGTTTCTTTCCATTTGGATATCCTGAACCGACGGATCGAGATGTTCATGAGAAGATGAAGGATTGGACAACGAGAAGAATCACAAGTCTCAAAATCATTTGATTTAGGATTAGAAATCCGGGTTGTAGTCAGTGGTGCCCGGCCACTTTAATTTCTTGTAATTTTTGAGATGTAATAATGAGTGGCACTTGCCATATGGACATTCAATTTGATATATTTAATTGATTTATTTAATTGATTGCGCATTAGAACTCCTGTTTTTCTAGTCTTTTTATTTGCATGCCGTGTTTGATTTAGCCTGGAATTCGAATTTAGGCTCTTAGGGGTCTGTCAAAAAATTCTTCTACTTTAATTAAATAAAATTTTTAAGATAAGATAGAAACTCTAAACGGTCCTAAGAAGTAAGCTCGGACTCGCCGAGAGTTTTTCATGCATTCATATTATACCTTCTCAACCTTGTTAGGCATCTCCCCGCCTGCGGGTTCTGGCAGACCACCTGGCCTATGAGGGTGCCGATCTGTCAAGGGGATGTTATGCAATCTCTAGGGAAAAACCTATTTTCTAAGCTAAAATTTTTAAACTGCTACATACAGATTTTGTATTCAATCGAGTCAATTAGCATGCATCGCATTAGCAACAAATTTAAAAGAGTCTAATATTTAATTGCATTACTTAGACATCGAATACCCAACATGAGTTTAAGGGGCCAATTAGGATCCGCTCTAGATGTCGGCCCCGTTCTCAAAAACATATCTTAAATAACGTCCCTATCACTCTACATAAAAAGACCGGATTCATATTTTAAAATCGTTTAGGTGGTTTAGCTGGCTCCCCAATCCAGGCCGGGGTAAGACCAGATTCGCATTGCGTTAGCTAGGTTCGGGGCGCTAATTTTTAGTGCCTAATTTAGACTTAGGTTCTGAGGCTGGCTCGGGCCATAAGACCTCAATTTTCGGGAATCGAATCCCAAATTTCTAATAAAATTGATCACTTAAACATTAAATCACTTTCAATCAAATTTTAGCCCAACATTTAGGATAGGCTGGAGTGTTTCTGAAGTGATTTAGAATCTCAAAACACTCCCTACTCCTCTTCCTTTGACTCTGAAAATAAGTGCTCAACATTGAATCAATCCTGATTGAAAATTCCTACCCTTTTCCTCCTTTGATATCGATCTTTGAAATTCTTAAATAAAATTTATATCGTTATTTTAATCGAGAGTTTTCGTAGGAAATTTCGATTTCCTACGATGTAATTAACTACGAGGGCTTGCGCTCGTAGGAGATTTAGAAACCTAGAACTTATTTTCAAAATCAATTTTTCAAAACCTTTGATTAATTATCTTTGGGAAAATTCAAATTTCAACGATCGTTAACTCTATTTTCAAACGATCAATATCGATTGATAATTTCTTCCCTCGGAGAGATATATCTATTTTTATTGTGATTTTGATTATGAAATCAACGATCTCTTATCCGAATTATTATAGTTAAACGATCGATTGATTGTCATTTTGATCTTTCGAGATCATATGTCATTTCCCCTTGAGTTTGACTACGATAATTCAGATGAATTTAAAATTCTAAAATTTGAACCTATTGGGGAACGATATGATCATCTCTCGAGGCGATATATTGTTCATAATGATGTGTTCAATTTTAAAATTCAAAATTTAATCTTCCCAAAGATAATTAAATATTTTCAAGACTATATATACTTAAATAAAATTTTTTTAATCAAAACACGACTATAGGGGTGTCAATTCGGGTCAACCCACCGGGTTCAGGTCGAACCCGACCCGACCCGTATCTAAACGGGTCAACCCGAACCCAACCCGTTTTTACAAACGGATCGGACATTTCAACCCGGACCTGACCCGGCCGGGTTGCCGGGTTGACCCGACCCGACCTGCGACCCGACAATGTTCTTCCAAACTTATTTTTTTAATTTTCAAATTTGGCAAACATGCTCTCAAAATTGATCTGCACGGAGGCCGGAGACTGTGCAGAAACTTTATAAAGTTTTTTTTGGGGAATTAAAACTTTATAAAGTTGAAACAACTGGTGTTGATACTTTCCTTCATCTTGTAAAACACGCATAGTAGGAGGCATGTAAGATCTCGTTCCCTTACTGCTCCTCTATGATTTGGATTTTCCTCCCAGAATCGGCCAGGACGAAGTTGAGATCGTCCAGGCCGATCAGTGCTTTGAAAACAGCTGATTTCTGGTGAGTTTTCTGGAAGGATTTTTGTACAGATCGTCCGGGACGATGTTGAGATCGTCCAGGCCGATCTGTACTATAGAAATTATCGGCCAGACAACAGCCCTGGGAACTGTCCAGGACGATCAGGATTTGATCTGATCGTCCCGGGACGATCTGGCGATCGGCCATGCCGATATGAGTTTGATATAAGGAAATGAGCTCGTTTTGAGGAGAGAGAAAATCAGATTTTTAATTTCAGATATTTTGAGGAGAGAGAAAGAGAAAGGGAAAAAGAGAAAAGCTGGTTTTCGGAGACCGCGGATCGCTTTTCGTCCGACGCTGCTGTTGGAGAAAGTGTAGATCTCGTGGTAAGGACTCCGAACCCTGTTTCTGTTTTCGAAGATATTGTGTTTTGATCGAGTTGTGCACTGTTTTGTGTTTTCGTAGTCTACTTTTAGACCTGATTTTGATTTGACACAACTTTCATCGCACAACTTTTAGTATGTTATAGATATGACTATTTTATACGATTTGACTGTATTCTACGAAGATTTTACCGGTCGGAATTGATTCTACGCGATTTTAATTGAATAGAAAATTATCAGGACTTGATTTGATTTGGATTCTTTACGTTGATAGTCTTGTATTGATGCCGTGGATATTCATTGGTAATTTGGAGAAATTTGGAATTTGTATCTTTTTGTAGGATTTTTGTGTAAATTCGATAGACTACCGTTACTCTGCCCGATTTTCGTATGATTTCTGTTTTGACTGAAATTGATAGATTGAATCGATATGCATATGATTATTGATATGATTGCTTTAATATTGATTATTGATTGATTATTGATACTGATCACAAGTGGAACCTGGTTGAACATTGGTTGAAGATTGATAGACCTGTACAGGATGGTGGGCCGACGGGCTTTCCTTTAAACATTGATTATTGATATATTGATGGGAGTCATAAGGAGTTTATTGATATGCCGACGGGCGAAAAGAGTGACGACTCTTATTGATTGAACCAATGTAAATGATATCTACAACAGCAATATGGATTCTACAACAGCAACATAGCCAGTAGATTATACTAATTCAGTATATAGTATTGAATTGCATGGTTACTGTATTGATTTACGGATTTATTGCTTTATCGATTTCTGCTTTATTGATTTGATCGGATTTACTGTATCGTACGGATTCTATTGATTTCATCGATTGACTATTGAGCATTGATATGGACATAGATAGATATAGATATTGCATTGAAAGCATGAACATGGACATCGTACTTCTGCCTAAAAATTTTATAGATTCGCTATCGCTACTGTTTCTGCACTGTATTGACTGCTTTATAGATTCATTGTTCCGTATCGCTTTTCTCTACTGATTTCATTGATTTGACCGTATCGATTTGATTGACGAGTATTGATTGATTGAGTTGGATATTCGATTTGCCTGCCGCTGCATTGACTGATTTTATTGACTATTGATTTCCGGATTGCATTGACTACTGATTTGATTTCCGCTGCATAGACTCATTGACCATTGACTGATTCAGATTGATAGATTGACATGCATATTGATAGCATCGCCGTGCTTTGATTTCAGTTATAAGTATTAGGTGACCTGCTGGGCTTTGTAAAGCTCATTATATGTGGTTGATATTTTCAGGTCAGGGCTCGGGAGCAGGAGATAGGAATTGATCCAGATCTTCAGGTTTTAGTTCTTTTGGTCGATTGATGATTCTTTTGTGCTCAGGACAGGATAGTTTCTTTACTTCTATTGATAGTATAGTTCCTGAGTATTGTACATGATATTTTGAGATATGAATCGACTGATATATTGATGTTTTAAATTTTATAGATGTTTGATAGATTGCTTACTGATGGTTTTTAGATAACTCTGGTAAATTGTTGGAGTAATTGATTGACATTCTTTCCAAGTTTGATCTTGGGTCGTGACAAGGCAGCTGGCAGGAGCATCAGAAGCAGTAGCTTGAGCTGCACGGAGGCCGGAGCACGTGAAACAGATCCTTTCCTAAAAATGATCTCATTGGGCGGAGCAAGGATATGGAGCTTGTCATGGAGTGGCTGAGGAATCCATCAAATGAGCATTGGGGAACTCATTTGTACAGAAATATTTTTTTATTTTTTTAAATTAATTGGGTTTTCGGGTTGACCCGGTAACCCGCCGGGTCAACCCGACCCGACCCGTTTTATCAAACGGGTCAAATATGTAAACCCAAACCCGACCCGTTTATCAAACGGGTCGGGTCCAACCCGGATTTTCCGGGTCGGGTTGTCGTGTCGTGTCAAATATTGACACCCCTAGACGACTAGAATTAATCAAAAGTTCTTTCTCATTATCGGGAGGGTAATTAACTATACAGGCTTGCACCTATAGGAAACTAGAACTCAGATCATAAAGTCCTAACAAAAAGAGTGAGAAATCTCTAGATAGTGTCTTATTTCAAACCCAATCTATCTTATGAAAACTTATCCCATAACTTAATTCGTTAAAACTCTCCCAAAAGAGGGAAGGCCGGGGTGAGAATTTTTGGAGTCCACTATAATGCTTATGTTCAAGTCATTAAGGATATGATACATGAGCTGTTACTTGTGTTCAGACACAAGGTGATTTGACCAAGCATTTTCTTATTTTAGTTGGATTACATCAATGATCAGCCTTAAGCTCATATCTTTTTTGCTTTAGTCATAGATTTTCTCACTAGACATTTATAAAAGGTTGTACCCTGGTGTATGCTTTTTGTTGTGATATTCTTCTTGTGATAAGACTAGAGAGAGTTGAAGGTAAACTTGAATTATAGAAGTAAACCTTAGAGTCTAAAGGCTTTCGTTTGAGTAGATCTAACACTAGATATATTGAGTGTAATTTTAGTAATAATAGTTATTGTGGGGGGATTATGACTTTGGGTGATCAAGTCATTAATAAGAGTACACGATTTAGAAATCTTGGATCTATTGTTCAGAGTAATGGTGAAATAGAAGCAGATATTATTAATATAATTCAAGTTGGATGGTTGAAGTGGAGGAAGGCATTAGACTTGTTGTGTGATAGAAAAGCATGAAGAAAAGACCAACGCCAGGATCAACTTGGAGACGGATGAAACGACTGCTAAAACAGTTTTGAAACCTTCGCAATATATCTTTTTTTTTTTTAATTTTTTTTTTATTTTATTTTAATTACCTTCGCAATATATCTCTGTTTTTTTATTTGGTTTCATTTAGGGTTAAAATGTTGTTCACTTTATCTGACTTACTTTTCTAGATTTTTAAGCATGCAAAGTTCATCATGAGCTTATTCATTGACTTATAATTTTTTAGTATAAAATTAAAATTTTTGTACTAAAAAATTATTTTAAAAAGCAGTAAGAAAACCGTCCCCAACAAAGCCTAAGGCTTCGTTTGGGACGGCTTTTTTATTGCTTTCTAAAACGGAGTTTTAGTACAAATTTTTTTATTTTTGTACTAAAACTCCGTTTTGAAAAGCAATGAAAAAGCCGTCCCAAACGAAGCCTAAATCTATATTTAAGTGATTTCCTCAATGAAGCCAAAATCTTCAAACGATTTTTCAAACATAAAATACTTAAATAAAAATAACATTATAACTATAATTATAAAAATATCAGCTCACCAAAATCTGTTGGTTGGGGCTTTGGCTATCAATCAAAATATCTTGGATTCGAAGCTTGTGTATGCAATGTGTTTTGCTTTAATTGACATAATATCCTCCCTCACCTCTAAAAAAAAAAATGATTTGTCATTTTAATTTTCATTTGAAACATGTACTCAAATATTCTTGTACTTTTTTTTTAGGTTTGTGCATTTATCTGAGATACTCATAATCATATTTTTATCTGTTTTGGGCATATTTGTAAAATTTTCATCCTTTATTCTCTCCTTTCTAGTAGGTGAATATTAGCCACTTAACACCATTGCAAAGGGGAAAAAATTATCTCAAAGGATGCAAAATAGCTTTGAAGGCTTTTCTTGTCATTAAAGCCTAATAAACTTTATGCCGTTGCTGTAGTTAGAAAGATAAAACTTTCTTTTTTCTTTAATAAAAATTCATTAAACCAATTTCAGTCGAACAAATAAACCTCCAATTTAATAATACCTGCAAATTAAAAATTTCACGAATACCCATCAGTTGCATATTATTCTATAAATATTTCATAAAAGGGAAGACATGTCAGTTATTTATTGCACCATCTTTATGTTCCTGGAATTGGTGCCTCAACTATGTTGTGTAAACTTGAATTTAGGGGTGCCAATATTTGACCTGCCCCCAGCCACCACAACTCTTGTCAGCCACCACTTGCCACCACCATCCTTGCCACTAGTTGACGTTGTTGCCCACATGCTCGTTGTCGGTTACTATTGTAGACGGCTGTTATCATTGTTTACCCATACAATCGTTGCTCGTAGCCACCGACTTGTCTGATCATCGGCCACCACTATCATTAATGAGCCTTATAACACATTCATTTTAGAAAAAAAAAAAGTAAATACATGCATTTACTTTACACTCAACCAAACAACTTCAAAATATTTTAAATATATTGCATTCCCAACGACGTCTAGGTTATTTGGAGAATCAACAAGCACTCAACCAAACTAGTACAAAAATAACAAAAATAAATGAATCGGTTGAATGCTTGTTGTTTAATAGGCTTTGAATATGTCCTTAATTGAGTATGCTTAGCTTGATAAACATTCTTATTTTCTGATCCACTTTTTTAAATATTTAGGAAACTCTTGCTTTGAATTCGTACCAGCATTAGATGCAAATGTGTTCCCTTGACTTCGTAGCTTGGATTTGGATGAGCGCCTTTCCCTTTTGTAGTACGAAGGCTATCAGAATACTTCCTCATATTAAGCCCTGACCTCCATACATTATTATTTTGTCTATGAAACTAGTTTGGGTTTGGAAAATAATGCGGACCATCCTTCAATAGAGTTCAAATTCATGTGATTCCCTACAAAGGCAACGACATGATAGCCCTCTGCCTACATTCTTCTCGTGCAAAATTATGAGGGTTGGAATGAATACTAAGATGATGAAAGCATGAGTAAGTGGAAGAACGACGATGGGTGCTTCTTTTCATTGGAGTCTCAGGCTCATTAAGACAATCAATCAGCGAATAAAATTGTTCCCCAATTGAAATGCCCTCAAGAAAGGGAATTTTTATTAGGTCCGGTGTCCTGACGTAGCTGTACATTCGGACGCTAGTAAAATGGTGCCACGTGCTCTTACTATTTACCGCGCGGCCTGACGACCCTACCCGGACCGGATCCGGAGTTGCTATGTATTGGCTGATTTGTGCAGACTGGGGTATTGCTAGGTATTGCTCGATATTGTTCGGCAATAACAAGAAATATCATTCTGTGCAGACCAATATCTAGCAACACCGAGCAATACCGAGCGATATCCCGGTTTTGCTAGGTATTGCTAGGTATTGCTCGGTATTGCTCGGTGTTGGTCTTCACAGAGCAGTATTTCTCGTTATTGTCAAGCAATACATAGTAATACCAAGCAATACCTAGCAATACGCGAGCATAGCAACCCCGGGATTCGGTCCAGGTCGGGTCGTCGGGCCGCGCGGTAAAAAGTAAGAGCACGTGGCGACATGTTATTAGCGTCCGAACGTAAAGCTACGACAGAACATCAGACCTAATAAAAATTCCAAGAAATGTAGGCTAATCTTGTGTCAACCCCTCTCTCAACCATGGTTCCTCTTTTGATCCGAATGGACTATAATTCCCATATGCAGGAGTTGCAATGCTTGGAGAGATGGTTTTGGTAGGAGTAAAGGTTGATTCTTAAGGTTCCTAAAGCTAGCCACCCCAGTCATGTACCACAACCTAAGTAGATTGCAAACAAATTACATACATTTGAAAATTATTGAAAAGAAGCCAAATCAAAATGCATAAAATCTCAAGAGAAAGCTTACATATAATCAAGCTCACTAATCAATAAAAAAAGTTACTTTGATGATGCTAGCTTAGGGGGAAACAAATAGCATCAAGTGATCAAGATCAAGAAGTTGAGGAATTGTCCAAGAGGGCAAGCCTCTAATGCACCTATCTTTTATTTTTATAAGATAACAAACATATATATTTGATCAATTATGAGTATGGTGAGACATATAAAGTTACATTTTTATAAAATTATCATTTAATAAATTAATTTTAAGTCACGTGACAAATTCTATTAAAATATATAATAATAATAATAATAATAATAATAATAATAATAATAATAATAATAATTTTATTTATTTAATGAAAATAATGTTCTTTTATATTAGAAATATTTAATATGATATATTAAATATTTGACGATTTAGTACTTTTCCTCTTTGACGATTCCTTGGCATTTTGATCTCGACCACAGCAATGCCATCTAGTTCCTTCTAAGTTGGCAAAGTTAAAGTGGGATTATTTTTTTATTTAAAGATGTCGGTGATTCGTAAGTATTTTCTTGAGATTTTATTTGTTTTGAACTTTGCCTATTTTTAGTAATTTTCAATTTTATGTAATTTGTTTGCAATGTTGCTAGGATATGTTGAATTAGAAAAATGGAGCGCATGAGTACTGGGGCAGCCAACTTCAAGAACCTTGAGAAAAAACCCTTTAATCCCACCAAAAACCACCTTTCCAAGCAACATAACTCCAGTATATGAGGATTCTGGTCCATCTCGATCCAAAGAGGAGCCATGGTTAAGAAGGGAGCTAGATGATACAAGATCTATGATGCACGGACACGAGAGAAAATCTGCTTTGGCTTTGAATGCCCTGTTTTGGATCGAGTTTGCATAAAGTGGGTAGACAGAGATTGAGGTAAAGTGCTTGGAGTGGCGTTAGCCGTTGTAATAGGTAAGGAGCAATTTGATTCAGGTATGTTGGATTGAGTGATCGAGTGGATGTCGGTTGTGGAGTGAGGAACCTGAGGAGAAACGGGGCAAGAGTGCCGAGTCTGGGTAGTGGCTGATTGAGCAGGGGTGTGAGGTTGATTTATTGTGGTGGGTACAAGAAGAAGAGGTGGTACGAACTTGGTTGAGGAGTTTTGTTGGAGACCGAGATCAGGTTGATGGTAGGGAAAAATGGCCTCATTAAAGATAACGTGCCTGGATATGTAGACTTTACCTGTTTTTGGATCAAGGCAGCGGTAACCTTTTTGAGCCGATGCATAACCTATGAAGACGCACGGGATGGAGAACGGCGAGAGCTTGGATGTGCTGTAGGGTCGAAGCCACGGGTAGCAGAGACACCCAAAGATCTTGAGATGATTATAGGCTGGCGGTTTTTGGTATAATATCTGATACGGACTTCGGTTCTGAAGAGCTCGAGACGGTAGTCTGTTGATCAGGTAAACCGAGGCATTCATGGCTTCAACCCATAGTTGGACAGGAAGGTTTGCGTCAAGTAGGATGCTGCGCATGGTTTCGACAATGTGCCTGTGTTTCCTTTCTGCGACTCCGTTTTGAGCCGGCGTGTACGGGCAAGAGTACTGATGAAGAATGCCAAGATTCTTAAATAGTTGTTGGAACTTACCATTAATGAACTCGCCTCCACCATCGTATCGAAAGATTTTTATAGATTTGTTAAATTGTGTATTTATCATTTTGTGAAAGGTAATAAACGTGGTGAAAACGTCAGATTTGTGAATTACGGGGAAAATCCAAGAAAATTTCGAGTGATCGTCAATGAAAGCAACGTAATACTTATAACCTTGCGTGGAGGTGGCCGGTGAAGGCCCCCAAATGTCAGAGTGAACAAGATCGAAGCAATGAGACGTAATTGTATTAGAGGAAGTAAAGGGTAACCGGCGGCTCTTGGCCACATTACAGGCGTTACAATGTTTATTGTGAGAGGTTTTACAAATTGCAGGAATAAAATGTCTAGCTGTTTGCAACGTCTGAGGGGCCGGGTGACCGAGACGCCTATGCCAAAGATTGTGAACTTCTTGAGCTGAAAAAAGAGCAAGGTTAGCAGAGGTAGCAGTTGAACGAATGGGGTAGAGACCGTTAACACAGGGGCCCCGAAGTAGAGTTTGACCCGTCGTCGAGTCCTGAATGCAGAAGCCATTAGCCGAAAACTTGACTGTGCACTTGTTGTCATTTGTTAGTCGATGGATAGATATGAGATTGAAAGAAAGATTTGGAACGTGTAGAAGATTTTGGAGATAAAGAGTACCTGTTGGGGTTGGTAGGATACCTTTGCCTGAATTTTGAATGGGAAGTTGATAGCCGTTTCCCAGGGTAATTTGCTGATTGCCTGAATACTGTTTGCTGGAATGGAGATTGGAATGGTCGGACGTGAGGTGGTTTGACGCGCCGCTATCAAGGAACCAGTCTGAGTTGGTGTTTGAGTCTGATGGAGTGAATAGCGCAGTCTTAGCCGTGTCTTCCGTGTAAGATTGATCATGGCGATACCAGCATTTGATGGCTGAGTGTCCTGTTTTGGAACAAATTTGACAGGTGATGTTGTTTGAGGCGTTCTTCTCTGTTCTGTTCCTGGAACGATTGGATGACCGGCCGCGACCAGCATTGTTGCGTCCGCGGCCTCGCCCACGATAAGCCGCAAGAGCCGTAGCTGGGTCAGTGATTGAGAGGTTTTGAAGTGCGGTTGTAGTTTCTTGGGCCATATTCAATTCCTCGCTGCACAGGAGCGTGTAAAGGTCGTCTAGGCTGATGGGTTGTAAGTTTGTGCGAATGGCCATCTTAAGTGCCTGGTATTGAGGAGCAAGACCATTGAGCGTATAAAAAATGACTTCCTCAGGGTCCAAAGGAGACCCGGTGGCGGCGATGGCGTCGACAATAGATTTGATAGCGAGCAGGTATTGCGACATGGACTGATTTTTCATAGAAAGATGATGAAGCTCGTTTCGCAGTTGAATGGTGTGAGACCGAGTGTTGGACTGGAGGCGGCGATTGATCGTGTCCCAGATTTCAGCGCAGTGGTCCAAAGATAGGACATAGGGAAGAATACTTGGTGAGATCACGGAGTAAAGAGCAGCGGCAAGATTTTGATCCAGGAGATTCCAAGTTTGGAAAGAGAGTTCGTTTGCGGAAGTTGTATGAAGAGGTGACGGACATGTGCAGCTGCCATCAAGAAATCCTGCGAAGCCGTTGGCCTTGAAGAGCTTGAAAACCTGTGAACGCCAGAGAGGAAAGTTTTCGGCAGTGAGGGTGAGGGAGATGACGCCTTTGATATGGCTCATCAAGAATTTGAGTTGTTGTCGGTATTCAGATGCAGTTTGATTTTCTGAACTGTTACCGGAGATCGGGCCGGAGACCGAAGTGGTGGCGGCAGGGGAGGAGGAGGAAGTTGCCATTCCTATAGGGTGAGAGAAAACGAGAATAGAGTGGTTCGTCGCTTGGATCAGTTGGTTCCCTGCTCTGATACCATGAAAGCTTCGGCCATGGAGGAGGAGAACCAAGAATAAAGAAAGGACAAGAAGAAAATAGAATTGTATTATCTAACGATAGATGTACAGAACCCTATAAATAGCAAGGCTATACACGCAAGAACCAATTACAATATTACACGTGTAAAGTGAACTAGTTACAAATATGGCTATGTCTAATAACTACAACATCAAGCATTCAAGCTTCAACTACTAGGATTAGCTTTAGAGGTTTGTTTTTGGCCTTCAATATCATCATCATTGAATACCACCACTTTCAACTCTGGTTCAACAAGAGAAAGATTTGTAATTGTGAGGAGATGAAAATACCTTCACTGTCAAAGAAGAATGAAAAAGAGAATATTCGATTAATGAGTATTAAATGCAGACGTTGATTTGGTGTTGTGGATATGAAATAAGAAATTTAGTTTAAATCTCGTCAAATATATATAAGAAATTATATTTTTAAAAAATTATAAAATATTTAAGATACGCATGTCAGACACGCGTGTCCAATTTGTTTGTAATATTTTTTTAATCGGACACGTTTTTGGCGTGTCCGACACGTGTCGGAGGAGTGTCGGACGAGTGTCGTGTCGGACACTGTACACCTCTTTGAGGAGAAGTGTCGGTGCATCATAGTACAAGATCAGCCCTCCATGAGGTCTGGACACCGGACAGACAAATTTATCCGGATTTCTCTCTGTCTACAATCAAAGTGTAGCTACTGCAATAACTACGCTTTGACTTAGGGGTGCCAATTCGGGTCAGCGGGTCGGGTTCAGGTCGAACCAGGAACTGACCCGGCACTGTTCGGGTCAACCCGAACCCGACCCGTTTTTAAAAACGGGTCAGGTTTCTAGACTCGAACCCGACCCAATTCGGGTCCGGGTCAACCCGACCCGACACGAATGACTTGAATTTGAGCTAAAATTGCTAATTTTCGGGTCAAAATCGGGTCAATATTCGATTTTTGGGTCAAAATCGGGTTAAAACGGGTCAATCTCAAGTTTTCGGGTCAAATTTGAGTTTTCGTGTCAATTTCGGGTCAATTTCGGGTTGCTGGGTCAACCCGAACCCGACACGATTTTTAAAACGGGTTGATTTGTTCAACCCGAACCCGACCCATTTCGGGTTCGGGTTGACCCGAACCCGGATTTTTCTGGGTCGGGTTCGGGTCGTGTTTCAGGTCGTGTCAAAAATTGACACCCCTACTTTGACTGAGCTTTTATTGCACTTTTACTATAGATAGGGGTGATTTCTCTCTGTCTGGTGTCTAAACTTAATAATTTCTCCCTCCCACATCAGAGCATTTCAATCGAGGAGCATTTTTTTTTTTGGGTTGATTGATCTACTTGATGAGCCTAATTCTCCGGTGAAAATATGTGCTCATTGTCATTCTTCCAATGACTTATACTTGCATCACCCTCGACTTCATTCTAATCCTCATGATTTTGCCTAGGAGGAATGTAGGGAACACGAGGCATTTGAGTCTAATACTGTTAAGAATCCTGAACAAGAGGTGTCTCCTGAAGAATTAAAAAAGTGGATCATAAAACAAGAATGTTTCTCAGACTAAGCATAATCAACAACATACATAATCACTCTATTTAGTACTTTTCATATCACAATAACTATTTTGATTTGATCACTCTATTTAGTACTTTTCATTTCTTTTCACTATTTCTATATGACTTTAAAAGGGATGTTTTCTCCGCAACAACTTTACAATCAATTTTATAAAAAGCTACAGCCATCCCAATCTGACCCTTAGTGTGGGGATTATTTTGCATTGTTATTAAAAATATTAAATAATACTGAAAAATAAGATTTTAAGTATCTCAAATTTTGTGTTGATAAAAAATGAACATGTTTTAGAAGAATACGTGAAAGTACACATAATTTGTTACAAAAAAGTGAGTGGAAAATGAGAAGTCATAGCAGATGGTGGTAATGGTTGTATAAAGATAAGCCCGACTGCAACCATCTGATCATTATCATACGAATATCGTCGTCTGACTACCATTGTCCAACTATCATAATTCATTCATTGTTGTCCAACCACCATCATCTGATTATCTTTGCTTGTCTATCATCACCTGACTATCATCACTTGATTGTTGTCACTTGTACACTGTCATCTAATTATTTTCGCCCAAGTGACACTATTTAGTTGTCGCACCTCCAACATTTTTTCTTAGATTCATAAAATATAAATTTATATTACATATTTTATAACATCATCTTCTCAAATTGGGAGAAAGAGCGAATTCTTATAACATATATATAGAATGAATCATTTCATCTATTTAGTTTGTGTTTTTTTCCCTTTTTAATTTTTTTTTTCATGTAAAAATCCTACTGTGAATAGTATTTTTTTTATTATTCACGTGCTTGTTGAATTGTAATTAGTTGGGACATCAAAATTCTTTTTTTTTTTTTAAATTATGCCGCTCGATTCGACTATAAGCATGTCATGTTTGGAAACCATTTAGCAATCCAAATTATGGTTTGAACCTTCCATTTTTGACTCGAGTCTTTGATTTGGACTCATTTGTGCTCGAATTAAGTCGATGTCATTGGGTTCATACTTCTGAGATGTTCAGCTTGACTATAAATTTGCTGAATTTGGAGTTCATATGGTTCCAAATTTAATTTCGGAAGTTTCCAACTTGATTTTGCCCGAGCGTGCTCGATCAAGATAATTTTTTGTTGATAGATCACTAACAAATTTTATTGCAATGTATATGTCATCACCTATAAGATTGAAGCACATCATCAATACCAACTTTAACTTCCAACTTCAGCGCCATATTTATGCTAGAGTTCTTGAGATTTGGTCTCACCTCCACAATGGAGAATAATCATACATGCAACAAAAGATCTTTAGAAGATAGCTCCCATTGCACTATACTGCTCAACATTCAGCATAAAATTTATTTTATTTAGTTTATTTATATTGTATTATATCAACACCTTATCCAATTACATGATAGGACATTACTTATTACCGATGGCAAATACAAGTGAAATCATTTTAGATTGCTTGAGATGCTTAGATTATTTAAAAAAATAGGCATAGTTGTCTAATCTGTTTGCGTTGGAGGCTTTTCATAAGTATCAAATATTAGGGGCATCTCCAATGAAACGGTAAACAACTGTTTGCTGTTATTTCGTCGCTCCAACCGAGCGGCAATTTTGACGCTATTTCATCGCTGGTGAACAGTGCGAGTCAATATTATCGTCGCATTGTTCACCCGCCATTTGTTTTTTTTTTTTAATTCGAAAATTATGTAAAATGAAGTATGCGAAAGAATATACTAGGGATATTCTTTTTTGGTGTTAGAGAATAGAGTTCGGTTGGAGTCAAATTACTGCATTTTAGTGTATTACTATATTTGAGAATGAAAAATAAATTTTTTCGGTTGGAGATCAACTGCAAAATGGCTAACTTCTCTCTGTACCATTAGATTCCTAAATTTAGCGCATAAAATTTCTCACCATCCACCGAAGCTTTGAAGTATAATTAGGTTATTTACTATAATTAGGTGATTAACTATAATTAGGTGATTAACTATAATCCATACAGTAGAATAAATTCTTTCCTCCCCATTTCTCTTGCGTCCTTTCTTCTTTACCTTAGGTAACCTCGTCGATCTTAGTTAGTCCTCTTTCTATTATTTAGGTTTCGTCCTTCGGGCATTGAGCCTGTGGGTGGGGAGGGATTGAGGGAGAGGCTCCATCAAATTTGCAAGCTCCATCTCTCTTCTTCCTCCTCTTTTCCCTTCATACATTGCTCTTTTAATCTTCTCTCCAACCGGATCGCCGTCTCTCTTCCTCCTCCCCTCCTACTAGCTTCTCCTCATGGATGATTCCTTTGCATTTTGATCTCGACCACCACAATGCTATTTGTTTCCTTCTAAGGTACCACCATCAAAGTGAGATTTTTTTTTTTATATATTTTAATGATCTCGATCATTTGTAAGCAGGGACGGATCCAACTTTTTTTTCAGGGTGGAAAAAAAAAATTTTTGTGGGGGATGGATTAAGATGCTTAGGATTAATAAAATTAAGGCAAAAATTTTTTTTGAGAAGGGGCAAATGTCTAAAATACACTAAATATTCTAAAATATCCCCTCTAAAATGTAATATATATATTTAGAGTGGTCATTTGCCCCCCTCAACACATGGATTTATTATTATGTACGGAGTGCGGAGGGTGTCTGGAGACCAATAAAAATGCTTCACGTCACCTCATTGCTGGGTACCCGCACTCGATACCGCTGGGTACCCAGTACTTAACCGGACGGTTCTCCTGTTCGGCGTCCGTACATAATAAAAGCTCCAATACATGGGGGATCCGCCCATGTTTGTAAGTGTTCACTCGAGATTTCATGTGTTTTGATCTTTGCTTAATCTCAACAATTTTCAGTTAATTTTATGTAATTTGTTTGCAATGTCTCTAGGCTAGGTTGAACTAGAAAAATGGAGCGCATGACTGAAGAAGCCAACTTCACCAACCTTGAGAAAAACCCTTCACCCCCACCAAAAACCTCCTCTCCAAGCAATGTTAGTACTCCTGTACATGAGGATTGTGATTCATCTGGATCAAAAGAGGAGCTGATACAAGATCAGCCCTCCTCCCCTGAGAGCATTTCAATGGAGCAGCATTTTTCTTGGTTGATTGATTTACTTGATGAGCCTGATACTTATCCTCCTCCTTCCAATGACTTATACTTGCATCGCCCTCAACATCATTCCAATCCTCAACAGTAAACATTCAACTAATTCATTTAGATTTGTCATTCTTTTGTTTGGATTTAAAAGCTTCTTTCTCTTTTCTTAGATTTTTGCAAGGCTCGGTACAAAATTTTGAAATATATTTTAAGTAGTAGATGTTAAATATAATTATATTTAGATAAATTTTGTAAATATTTAAAATTTAGAAATATAGTTGATTAAAATATCTTATTATATTTAAATTAATTAAATCATAATTAATTGAATTAAATATATTAATTAATAAATAAAAAATAATTGATTATGAATTTATGATAAATATATAATATTTTTACTTAAATTATATTTAGTTATCATTAATATCTTAATAAGTTATTAATTATTAGCTTATATAAGAATTTCTATTTAGGATTTATTTTGGGACAACTTTCTTATTATTTTTTAAATCATTTTTTTTTATATAAAAATTTAATAAGAAAGCTGATTTAGAAGGCACTAAGAAAGCTGTCTCAAATGAAGCCTTCCTCAAATTAGTTTATAAACAATTTTAAATTTGTTTAAATTAATATTTATTTTTTTAATATTAATCATTATAATTAATTTAATTAATATCAAATAATATTAGACATATTAAAATCAGAAACCCTCCTCTTTCTCTCGTAAACCTCCGTCCTCCAAATACCTGAAACCCTTCTGGCAAAGAAGCAGAGCATAGTTTATAACTTTTTCTTGGTAAGCAAAGTCTGCAATGATTCCGCCTGAGCTCTTCCTGATTCAGCCCCTGACTTCATTATAATTTATTTTGGCTTACATGATAATATGCTCAGTATCCATAATTATTTTCTTGTAGACTCATCCTTCCATTTTACGCAGGCAATTTCCTCAAAGGTCTCGGGTTCGAAATCTTCAATATATTACTGAGCTGGAGAACTGCGTTCAAGCATTACAGGCAAGTACTCATCTCTGCTTATGGTTCTATGAAGAAATGCTTAAGCTTCCTGAGAACAGTCCTAAGGAAATTTTACTTTTGTTCATGGCACTATAGGCTGAAGGATTGGAAGTTTTAGCTCAAATGCAATATGTCGATAGACAAAATTTTATATTGAGCTTCGAAAATGAGGTCCTGAAGCATCGGCTCGACAGCATGTTGCATCAACAATTTATGAGATGCAGTAAGCACGCTCACAAATTTTAATGATTAATTTCCCCCACAAATTTTGATGGATATCACATATTCGAAGCTAATGCATGATTGCATTAACACAATGTGAACTAAAATGTTTTATCTTTGCATTTTACAGTACAAAATGACATGTTAAAGAGAGAGGTTCGTCGTCTTCATCAACTGTTCCAACGACTTCGACCTCCACAGCCTTTTATGATCCCACGATCAAACTAATTAATAGTAAGAGTTACTCAATCGTCTTCGTATCTTTGCATCAGTCTTTTCTTATCCCTTTTGCTTCCAGATTTCTATACGCATCAATCATTTTGTACTCATCTGCTAATGTTGGGTTCTTTCAGTATTTGGATCCATTTGGTTCCATGATTATGTCGATGAGGAGAAAAAGGCAAAGGCATCATCTCCACAGGCTCTTCTTTTCGCTGATCCTTCAATATTATTATCATTCTTGAATTGACACTTATTATTTATGGATTTGGTCAATTTTACTGCATCTCTTAGATATTATATATATTATATGTTGGATAAATCTTAGAACAAAATAGACATTATCTAAGCTCGTTAGGGCATCTCCAACCGAACTTCATACTTCTGTTTGGAGGTTAATTTAATAATAAATTATGTTGATATAGATTTTGTATCAAAAGGAAAATTGCGGTTTTATGTCTCATAATACGTATAGCTAAAATATTTTCTTGTATGTTTTCTTATAGAAATATGTTGAAAGTTCATTTTAAATTTAAATATTTTTTGTTATATAAAAATATATTTCGTGCAGTCGACCCTACGTTGTGGAATAAAGGCTTAATATTGTTGTTATTTTTGTTGTATATAAAAATATATTTCATAACCCTTGACTCAACATACACATGAAATTTTAAATAATGAATATATAATTAGAACACCTCTCTACCTAAAAACTTTTAGGTTTATGAGTAACATTTCTTGTGTTTAAAAAAATCAAGAATTAGAGTATTTAGATCTATGTTTCATTTAGAACAACTTTCTTATTGCTTTGAGTTTCATATTTTAACATGTTTTTTGTTTGGCTACTGTTTTTCACCTCTTTAAATAAAAATTTGTGTCATGAAGCTGCTTTTTATAGCAGCTTTTAAAAAAACTATTTTTTTTTCACAACAATTTTACAATCACATTTATAAAAAGTTGTAGTCATCCCAAACAGAACCTCGATATGTGTTTATTTTGTATTTCTAATTAAAATATTAAATAATACTGAAAATTGAGATATTACACATAATTTGTTACAATAAGTGAGTGGAAATGAGAAGTCATAGTTGATGGTGGTAATAGTGGTACAAAGATAAGCCCAACTATCGCCATTTGGCTATTATCATACGACTATCGTCATCTGACTACAATTGATCTACTATTATAATTCATACCATTGCTGCCCAACCGCCATCATCAAATTATCTTTGATTGATCATCATTATTTGACTATAATCACCCAACTATTGTCACCTAAACATTGTCATCTAATTATTGCCACTCAACTAACATTATTCAATTGCCGCATCTCCAACAATTTCTCTTACATCCATAAAAGACAAATTTATAGTACATATTTTGTAACGTCATCTTCTCCAATTGAGAGGAATGAATTCTTGTAACATATCTAACATCTTATAAAAATATCTCTAAACCTACCATGATTAACATGATAGAAGTATGAGAAATATTTATTTAAGCTTCTTACTAATCATTTCTTCTTGCCAAATTAACATATAACTTGAATGTTAATGGAAGTTTGCAATTGTAAAATCTAATGTAAAGCTTAGATCATCAAAAGAAATATAATAATTCCAACTTAAATTACATCCATAAGAATCAAGTAAACATGTTTAATATCAGTTATAGCACACTTCAGACCTCAGACTGCAAGAATTCCTCTTTAGTCTTCTTTCTTCCCTAATTTTCTTTTCCTTCCCCTCCAAAGTCTCTCTCTCTCTTCCCCACCCCTTTGTTCTTCTCTATAAAACAATCAAATCTTCTCACCAATGCGAAAATTTCAATCTTAAGCGATGCATGAAAGCACTTGTCACCCTAATCCATATGCATCCCTTTAATTTGATTAATGAATTTATGCATTTTATGTAAGTATATCTAGTATACATCATAGACCTTTGCCACAAAATCACTTTTATGATTTTTTATATTATGTGACAATGATCAATAAATTGAATTTAGATAGGATTTTGACTATTAATATGAGTTATAATCATATTAATTTTGTCTAAGGACTCACAAAATCATCTACTACTCTGAGAACATGACTACTAGCTGAGAGAAGAAATCAAGAAAGGGAAAGGAAGAGGAAGCTCGGCTTGAAACAGAGAAAGTAGAAGTAGTATTGAATGATGATAATCTGTACAAATACAATGTGTATATATAAAGATACAATGGCAATAGTGTAAAATATGATTAAATGATAAGGCTGGCTGTAGTCTAATATCCTCCCTCAAATTGAGCATTCGGCGGACGGATGCTTAATTTGTGTCGTAGTTCTGTGAACCGAGAGCTTGAGAAAGGCTTCGTCAGAATGTCGGCAATTTGATCGTTGGAGGAGATGTGGACGATCTGAATTGCTTTGGAGTTGAGATGTTGTCGTATGAAGTGATAGTCTATCTCAATGTGTTTCGTCCGAGCGTGAAATACGGGATTTTTGGCAATGGCTATGGCCGAGGTGTTGTCGCAGTGAATGAGTGTAGGAGACTGTTGTGGAATACCCAATTCCTCCGCAAGGCGGCGTAGCCATATGACGTCGAATAGAGTGGCGGAGAGGGCACGGTATTTCGCCTCGGTGGATGATTTTGCAACTGTAGCCTGCTTCTTGACGGTCCAGGAGATCAAGGTAGGACCTAGAAAGGAGCAGTAGCCGGAAACCGACTTCCTATCTGAGGTGTCTGAAGCCCAGTCAGCATCTGTATAGGTACGTATTTCGAGTGGGCCGGGTGTAATGGGCAGCCCGTATGTGATTGTTCCTTTGATGTAGCGTAGTAAGCGCTTGAGAGCTTTGAAATCGGCATCTGTTGGTTGCTGCATATGTTGACAGATGACGTTGGTGGCGAAAGCAACGTCCGGTCTTGTGATGGAGAGGTACTGTAAGGATCCGGCTAGCTTGCGGTAGAGGGTTGGATCATGAAATGGTGGACTCTCCTTGGGGTCGTGTTTGGATGGAAGTGCGATCGGCGTAGGGGCGGGTTTACAGTCCTCGTATCCTGCATCGTGGAGAATCTTGGTAGCATAGTGTTGTTGAGTGAGGAAGTAATCAGTTTTGGATTGAAGTACCTGTATTCCTAAGAAGAGTGAGATTTGACCGAGCTGTTTGAGTGCGAACTGTGTTTGAAGCTGGTCGAGTAGGTGCTTGATCGATTTATCGTCGTTTCCTGTGACAAGAAAGTCATCGACATAAATGAGAAAGTATATCTGAATTTGATCTTTTTTAAAGATTAAGAGAGAAGGATCAGAACGAGTAAACCTGAATCCGTAGGCTTGAAGAAACGTTGTGAGTTTGTTGAACCATTGGCGCGGGGCTTGTTTAAGCCCGTAGAGTGACTTGTGTAGTTTGCATACTGCGTCGGGATTGGTTTTGTCGGTGAACCCAGGCGGTTGTCTCATATAAATATCGTCGTGGAGATCACCGTGGAGGAAAGCATTGGACACGTCAAGCTGATATGTTGGCCATTGACGGTTGACTGCGATGGTGAGAAGCAGACGTATCGTCGGCATTTTGGCGACGGGGCTGAACGTTTCGGTGTAGTTGATTCCGTATTGCTGATTGTAGCCTAGGGCGACGAGACGAGCCTTGTGCCGATCCACCTGGCCATTTGGTAGAAGCTTCGTTTTGAATGTCCACTTGCATCCGAGAATAGGCTTGTTCACTGGTTTAGGAACTAATGACCATGTGTTTTGCTTTGTAAGAGCCTGTATTTCGGTTTGCATTGCGTGATTCCAGTGCTCGGTTTTGGAAGCCTGATTGTGCGTAGTGGGAGTTGCGTCCAGCGAGGAAGGGGCCAGGAGAGTAAAGATCTGCTTCGGTTTAGTTATTCCGGCTTTTAGACGGGTTTGCATTTGGTGGGTTTGGGTGTTCGGAATTTGGATAGGCCTAACCTGTGGTGAGGGAATAGGAGAATTAATAGTAGAGAATGTTGGTACGTTCTCGGTTTGAGATGTGTTGTTGGCCTGAGTCGTGGAATTGGGTGGTGGGGTGACAGCTGGGATGTGTAGAGTTGAAGTGGGTGGAAACAGAAGAGGTGAGAGGACATTGGGTGTCACGACCCGACCCGACGGGGACGGATCCCGCCCGAGCCGGATCGCGACGGAGTTGTTCTTAGCCAGGATCTGGCTTTGGATTAGGTTACTGAACTGATCTTCAAAGTACTTAACTCAACAGACACACACAGAACAACAGAGCTATTAAAAACATCAAATGCAGCGGAACAAAACATCTATCTTTTCATTTCCTCAAAATAATCATCTACAGAACAGTACATGGCTTTCAAACAGAAAGAAAGACAGAACAGAAAAGCCATGACTGTACAAAAATCAAAAGTACAAAAGTACCTATACTGATCCGACTCTGAACTAATCCTGGACTTCCTTGCCCTTCCCAGAACCTGAAAACCACCAGAAAGCAAGGGTGAGCTCAACAGCTCAGCAAAGCAACAAACCACCAATCTAAATTCTCAGAAACCAAAACCAAACTCATCAGACAGAAATCAGATCAGAAATCGGAACAGAATCGGAAATCAGAACTTATACGGACAGATATATAAGCAGAAACAGAATCGTACAGATCAGATCACAGAACAGAATAAATCAACGGAGTCAGAATTATACAGAAATCAGAAATCAGATTCGCAGATCATATCATATCAGAATCACAATTTCGTACAGAACAGATACAGAAAACAGAACAGATACATATAGCTAAATGCCCTGACACTGACGGAATCTCTACGGATTCCGGCCCCTTATGCCTCCCTTCCCAGACACTGACTGAATCTCATAGGATCCAGGCCCCTTATGTCTCCCTTTGTGCTCACGGCACCAAAACAGATGTGCTTATAGCACCAGAACAGAATTCATCGGATCCGGAACAGAACAGATATCAGATTTCAGATTTTGATCTCATTTCAGATTTTCCGTTTCACTAACTGAATCTCATAGGATTCAGGCCCCTTATAACTCCCTTTTTATAGCTTATACACATAGCATTTCAATTCAGAAGAAATCCGGACAATTCAGAAATTACCCAAAAATCGGGCAGCACAACGGCAGTATACAGAATTTACACAAAATTTCCTGCAAAGAAAATTTACCGAATTCGCACAGAATATAGATAATCATATTCCAGAACATTTATTCTACTGCACAGAGAATTTACAATTTCACAGAAAATTGTAGTCTACGAAAAACATCGCCAAATCAAAAATACCCGGACAAAATTTTTTGGAAAATAACCAAAATGTGCACACTCGGCACGTCAACAACATACAGAAACTTACGCGGTAAAAACTGAACCAATCAAAAGATACGGACGAAAAACCGTAACGAAAACGAAATCCGGACAGAAAATACCGCCAACCGCGACGGAACTGAAAATTTAGAAAGACGGAATGTGCCTTACCTCGTGCACAGCAACTTCCTCAACAGTCACTTCGATCGAAAACGGCTCTGCGTCTTCCCGAAATCAACTTTTCCAAAAACTCTTTTTCTCTCTCCTCAGAACAGTAAATCAGATATTTATTTTTTTGATTTTCTCTCTCTTCAAATCGGCTGAATTCCTTTAAGTAATGCTCAGATCGGCCCGGCCGATCGCAGCATCGTCCCGGGACGATCCGACCAAATGGATCGGCCTGAAATCTTCCCAGGGCTGTTGTCTGGACGATATTTTCTACAGTGCCGATCGGCCTGGCCGATGTCTCCAATCGGCCTGGACGATGCATGCAGAAAATCACCTGGAGCAAAACTGGGCAAATCTGGAGCTTATTTTCTACTGATCGTCCCAGGACGATCCAGATCGTCCTGGACGATCCTGGAGCAGATTGTAATATTACAATCTCCCCAACTCAGAAAAATGTCGTCCTCGACATTATCCAATCCAAACTTAGTCAAAACAAGTACGGGTACGACCGTCTCATATCAGACTTCTTTTCCCACGTTGCTTCCCGTGCAGTCCGGTGCTTCCACTGGACTTTAACCATCGGAATCTCTTTATTTCTTAACTTCCGGACGTCGTACGCCAAAATCAACTCTGGCTCTTCCTTGTACGCCAGATTCTCCTGAATCTCAACTTCATCAGCAGATACCTTCTTCCCAGAGTCGGATACCCACTTCCTCAGAGTGGATACGTGAAACACATTATGCACATCAGGCATAGAATTAGAAAGCAAAAGGCGATAAGCAGATTTTCCAATCCTTTCCAAAACTTCAAAAGGTCCAACATACCTTGGACTAAGCTTGCTTACCTGACCAAATCTGCTCACACCTTTCATCGGGCTGACTTTGACATATACAAAGTCACCAACCTGAAACTCAACAAATCTGTGCTTCTGATTGTAATACTTCTGCTGACGGTCTTGAGCGGCTTTTAATCTTTCTCTTATCAAACTGATCTTCTGAGCAGTTTCATCAGCAAAAGTGGCCCCCAAAGCCTGTCTATCTCCAACCTCCGTCAGAGTCAAAGGAGTACGGCACTTCCTGCCATACAGAGCCTCGTACGGTGCCATACCGATACTGGACTGAAAACTGTTGTTATAAGCAAACTCAATTAGCGGAATATGATCTTCCCAGCTTCCGCTAAAGTCCAGAACACAAAGTCTCAACAGGTCTTCCAATACCTGAATAGTCCTCTCAGACTGCCCATCGGTCTGAGGATGAAAGGCTGTACTGAAATGCAATTTCGTACCCAAGCCTTGCTGAATGCCTTTCCAAAGTCTGGAAGTAAAACGTCCATCTCGATCAGAAACGATCACACGAGGCACACCGTGCAATCTGACTATTTCCTTCACATAAATCTGTGCCAAGCGATCAACTGAATCCGTCTGTCTGATCGGAAGAAAATGGGCTGACTTCGTCAATCGATCTACAACTACCCAAATGGCATCATGTCCTTGTCTAGATCGAGGAAAACCCATCCCAAAATCCATTGTTACCTCCTCCCATTTCCACTCAGGGATCGACAACGACTGCAACAATCCACCTGGTCGCTGATGCTCTGCCTTCACCAACTGACAGGCTTCGCATCTCGACACAAACTCCGCCACATCCTTCTTCATCCCAGGCCACCTGAACAAAAGCTTCATATCAGCGTACATCTTACCACTGCCTGGATGAACAGTGTAGCCAGAATGATGAGATTCATACAGAATCTCCCGCCTCAAATCTCCAAACACAGGTACCCACAACCTGTTCTTACAGAAAATAGCACCAGAATCAGAAATTCGAAGTTCAGGAGTCTTACCAGATCCAATCTGTGCAATCAACTTCGAATACTCAGTATCTGACTTCTGGGCTTTTTGAATCCGTGCTTCCAAAGAAGATTGAATACTCATCTGAGCCAACTCTAAATCACTGGAGGAAATCACCTCCAACTGCAATCGCTCCATGTCTCTAATCAGAAAGTCATCACAAGTAAGTTGCAAACCTGACAGTCCAGAAGACTTCCTGCTCAAAGCATCTGCTACCACATTAGCCTTCCCAGGCTGATACTGAATAGTCAGGTCATAGTCCTTGATCAACTCGAGCCACCGTCTCTGCCTCAAATTCAGATCCTTCTGAGTAAAAATATACTTCAGGCTCTTATGATCAGTAAAAATCTCACATCTGAAGCCATACAGGTAATGACGCCAAATCTTCAAAGCAAAAATAACTGCAGCTAACTCTAGATCATGCGTCGGGTAATTCTTCTCATGTGGTTTCAACTGTCTCGAAGCATAAGCAATTACCTGACCATGCTGCATCAGGACACAACCCAGTCCTTTCAGTGAAGCATCACTGAACACCTGAAAACCTTCCGTACCTAACGGAAGTGCCAACACTGGAGCTGAAGTCAGACAATCCTTCAATCTCTGAAAACTAGCTTCACACTCCGGTGTCCAAACAAAAGGTACTGACTTCTGCGTCAGTCTCGTCAGAAGAGTCGAAATCTGTGAAAATCCTTTCACAAATTTCCTATAATACCCGGCCATGCCCAAGAAACTACGTACCTCAAATACCGTAGTCGGTCTTGGCCAATCAGCAACTGCCTGAATCTTCTGGGGATCCACAGAAATACCTTCTCCGCTAATCACATGCCCCAGAAAAGAAATGCTCTTCAGCCAGAATTCACACTTGGAGAACTTGGCATACAGCTGATGCCTCCTCAAAGTCTCCAACACAATCCTCAATTGTCTGGCATGATCATCCTCAGAAGCAGAATATATCAGAATATCGTCGATGAAGACGATCACAAACTGATCCAAAAACTCCCTGAATACTCGGTTCATCAGATCCATGAAAATCGCAGGCGCATTGGTTACCCCAAAAGGCATAACCAAAAACTCGTAGTGCCCGTACCGAGTACTGAAAGCAGTCTTCACCACATCAGCTTCCTTCACCTTCACCTGATAATATCCGGATCGCAAGTCAATCTTCGAAAATACTGAAGATCCGGAAAGCTGATCGAACAAGTCATCAATCCGAGACAAAGGATACTTGTTCTTGATCGTAACCTTGTTCAAATCTCTGTAATCAATACACATACGGAGTGTACTGTCCTTCTTCTTCACAAACAGAACAGGTGCTCCCCAGGGTGAAACACTAGGGCGTACAAAACCTCTGTCAACCAACTCCTGAAGCTGAACTTTCAACTCAGAAAGTTCTTTCGGTGCCATCCTGTACGGAGATTTTGATATAGGAGCTGTACCCGGAAAAACATCGATAGAGAACTCCACATCTCTATCCGGAGGTAAACCAACCAACTCCTCAGGAAAAACATCCACAAACTCCCGTACCACTGGGATCTCAGAAACAGAACCAACCTCCAGGTTCAGATCCCGCACCGAAGCCAAAAATACTGGGCATCCTTTCTTCCACATTCTGCTCACCTCGAACGCAGAAATCAGACTGGAGAGAACACCTCGTAATCCTTTAAATACCACTCTCTCTCCAGCCACAAGCAAACTCACTTGTTTCTTCAGACAGTCAATCTGGGCTTCATACTGACTCAGCCAATCCATGCCCAGAATTACATCATACGATGAAATCGGCAACCGAATCAAACTTGATTTCCACTTCTTGCCAGAAATCTCAATCTCACACAAACAAAACTGTCGAGCAATCAAAGGATTCCCAGCCGGTAAAATCACAGACAAAGAAACCGGTAAAACCATCGAATCCAAATGTAAAATCTCAAAACAGTGCTCGGACAGAAAAGAATGACTCGCTCCAGAGTCAAACAAAACACGACAGGGCTGATCAGAAATGTAAACCGTACCTGTCACAACATCCGGAGCATCACGAGCCTCCTGCTGACTCAGGCTGTAAACTCGGGGCTGAACTGGAACAGGAGCTAAAGCAACAGAACTACTCTGCTCCCTCTGAACAGTAGGTGGTCTCCGTGGTACAAAACTAGAACCACCACCTCTACCAGCAAATCCCTCAGGGCGTGGAGGAACAGTCCTCGGTCTTCCTGCTACTGAACAAACAGGTCTGACGAAGCCCTCAGATCGCTGCTCAAAACGCTGATCAAATCCAATCTGTGGACATTCTGCAATCCTATGTCCCGGCTGACCACATCTGAAACAAAGACCAGCTATCCTGTAGCACTGGCCATGGTGTCGCCGTCCACAACTCTGGCACACAGGTGCCATACTGACAGATCCAGAACTAGTCGTACTGGTAGCAGTACCAGAAGATCCTCCGCTCCTTCTGGAATCTCCAGATCCAGAACCAGAAACAAATCTCCTCTTTCCAGAGGAACCACTGCCAGATGTATCTCCTCCAAATCTCTTCCTACTCGCAGTCCACCGCTGCTGAGTAGCCGTCATGTCATTCTCAATCAGACGAGCTCGCTCCACAAGCTCAGCGAAATCAGTGATCCGGAACGGTATCAAAGGCTGCCTCAAAGTGTCTCGTAAGCCTCTCAGAAATCTGTAGCACCTCTCAGCAGAAGTGCTGACCAGCTGCGGAGCGTACCTGGCCAATGCAGTAAATTCAGCCTCGTACTGCATCACCGTCTTGCTCCCCTGAACCAGCCTCAGAAAACTCTCCTGCATCTGCTGTCGTGCAGAAGGGGGAACAAACCAGTCTCGGAATACTTCAGTGAACTCTTCCCAAGTGATCAAAGAGTTCAGTCTACCCTGAAATCTGGCTGCCTGCTGGCCATCCCACCAGTGCTCAGCCTCTCCGTCCAACAGAAAAACAGCTAACGGAACCTTCCTGTCTGCAGGACACTGCATCCCGTCAAAAGTCTTTTCCAATCTCCTCAGCCACTCCTCGGCTGCTCTGGGCTCAACAGCGCCCTCAAATCTCAAAGGTTTCAACCTCAAAAATAACTGCAGGTGTCGATCAATGTCCTCAGATCTAACAGTAGAAGCTCTGCTCTGAGTCTCGCTCATCATCTGAGCAACAAGTGAAGCAAACTGTGAAAGCGTGTCAGCACCGACCACTGGGGCTGTACTCTCCACTGGTGCTGCCTGATCGGCACTCTGACCGTCTGTCATGTCTGGGTCTGGCTGATCCATACAGAAAAATCCAGAAAATTTGGAAAACTATCACAAAAATAACACAAAAACAACACAATAAAAAGCCAAACGACCCAAAACTACCTCCCAGACAGACTTACTGATCACTTCCTAGAGCTCTGTTTCACAATCCAACCTGTTTCCAAAACCAGTGCTCTGATACCACAAAAGCTTGTCACGACCCGACCCGACGGGGACGGATCCCGCCCGAGCCGGATCGCGACGGAGCTGTTCTTAGCCAGGATCTGGCTTTGGATTAGGTTACTGAACTGATCTTCCAAGTACTTAACTCAACAGACACACACAGAACAACAGAGCTACTAAAAACATTAAATGCAGCGGAACAAAACATCTATCTTTTCATTTCCTCAAAATAATCATCTACAGAACAGTACATGGCTTTCAAACAGAAAGAAAGACAGAACAGAAAAGCCATGACTGTACAAAAATCAAAAGTACAAAAGTACCTATACTGATCCGACTCTGAACTAATCCTGGACTTCCTTGCCCTTCCCAGAACCTGAAAACCACCAGAAAGTAAGGGTGAGCTCAACAGCTCAGCAAAGCAACAAACCACCAATCTAAATTCTCAGAAACCAAAACCAAACTCATCAGACAGAAATCAGATCAGAAATCGGAACAGAATCGGAAATCAGAACTTATACGGACAGATATCAAAGCAGAAACAGAATCGTACAGATCAGATCACAGAACAGAATAAATCAACGGAGTCAGAATTATACAGAAATCAGAAATCAGATTCGCAGATCATATCATATCAGAATCACAATTTCGTACAGAATAGATACAGAAAACAGAACAGATACATATAGCTAAATGCCCTGACACTGACGGAATCTCTACGGATTCCGGCCCCTTATGCCTCCCTTCCCAGACACTGACTGAATCTCATAGGATCCAGGCCCCTTATGTCTCCCTTTGTGCTCACGGCACCAAAACAGATGTGCTTATAGCACCAGAACAGAATTCATCGGATCCGGAACAGAACATATATCAGATTTCAGATTTTGATCTCATTTCAGATTTCCCGTTTCACTAACTGAATCTCATAGGATTCAGGCCCCTTATAACTCCCTTTTTATAGCTTATACACATAGCATTTCAATTCAGAAGAAATCCGGACAATTCAGAAATTACCCAAAAATCGGGCAGCACAACGGCAGTATACAAAATTTACACAAAATTTCCTGCAAAGAAAATTTACCGAATTCGCACAGAATATAGATAATCATATTTCAGAACATTTATTCTACTGCACAGAGAATTTACAATTTCACAGAAAATTGTAGTCTACGAAAAACATTGCCGAATCAAAAATACCCGGACAAAAATTTTCGAAAAATAACCAAAATGTGCACACTCGGCACGTCAACAACATACAGAAACTTACGCGGTAAAAACTGAACCAATCAAAAGATACGGACGAAAAACCGTAACGAAAACGAAATCCGTACAGAAAATACCGCCAACCGCGACGGAACTGAAAATTTAGAAAGACGGAATGTGCCTTACCTCGTGCACAGCAACTTCCTCAACAGTCACTTCGATCGAAAACGGCTCTGCGTCTTCCCGAAATCAACTTTTCTAAAAACTCTTTTTCTCTCTCCTCAGAACAGTAAATCAGATATTTATTTTTTTGATTTTCTCTCTCTTCAAATCGGCTGAATTCCTTTAAGTAATGCTCAGATCGGCCCGGCCGATCGCAGCATCGTCCCGGGACGATCCGACCAAATGGATCGGCCTGAAATCTTCCCAGGGCTGTTGTCTGGACGATATTTTCTACAGTGCCGATCGGCCTGGCCGATGTCTCCAATCGGCCTGGACGATGCATGCAGAAAATCACCTGGAGCAAAACTGGGCAAATCTGGAGCTGATTTTCTACTGATCGTTCCAGGACGATCCAGATCGTCCTGGACGATCCAGATCGTCCTGGACGATCCTGGAGCAGATTGTAATATTACATTGGGCTTAGTTGGAGTCTGATTTGTGTCGGCCGAGAGATTGGTTTTGTAAGGGAACGTGTTTTCGTAGAAGACGACGTGTCGAGAGATGTACGTGCGGCCTGTCCTGAAGTCGTGACATTTGTATCCTTTGTGAAGGTTGGAGTAGCCAAGGAAGACGCATTCGGTGGATCTTGGGGATAACTTGTTTGGAGCGAATGGCTTGAGCCACGGGAAGCAGAGACATCCGAAGGTCCGGAGATGAGAGTAGACCGGCGGTTTGCCCTGTAAACACTGTGAAGGAATTTTAAGTTTGATTGCTTTGGACGGTAGAAGATTTACCAGGTAATGAGCTGTGGACAACGCGTCCGCCCAAAATTTGTGCGGAATGTTAGATGCGTGAAGAAGTGCCCTGGTGAGTTCGAGGAGATGGCGATGCTTTCTTTCGGAGATACCGTTTTGTTCAGGTGTATGGGGGCAGGATAGCTGTTGTCGTATGCCATGTTCTTGTAGGAAGTTTCTAAAGGATGTGCTCGTAAATTCCCCGCCACCGTCGGATCGCAGAGCCTGCGGGGTGCAGTGATGCTGATTTTGGATAAGAGAGAAAAACGATTTAAATTTGGCGATGGCCTCTTGCTTAGTGTGCATGAGATATAGCCAAGAGTGACGAGTGTAATCATCGACGAAGATGATGTAGTAGCGGTAACCTTCAGTCGACGGTTGTGGTGCAGGACCCCACACGTCTGTGTGAATAAGTTCAAATGGACGGCTCGTGGTAGAATCATTTTTATTAAAAGATTGTTTGTGGCTCTTGGCCAAATTACAAGAAATGCAAGAAAATGAATTAGGTACATTTTGAATTTCAGTAAATTGCTTTGCAAGAACTGAAAGAACAGAGGAGCTCGGGTGGCCTAGTCTGGCGTGCCAGAGGTTGTTCGTCGTTGTGGTGGCGGCGAGAGCAGTTTGCGGTTCTTGCGGTGGCTTGTAAAGTCGGTATAGCCCATTAAGAAGACGCCCATGAAGAAGTGGACGGTGGTCCTTGAGATCCTTAATAATAAACCCGTTAGCGTTGAATGAAATGGAAATAGAGTTGTCTCTAGTTAATTTAGATACCGAAAGAAGATTATGCGTAAGGGTCGGTACATGAAGAAGATTATGAAGGAAGAGCTTACGAGAGGTGTCGGGAAGGGGTAGAAGACCTTGCCCTGAGTTGTGTATGGTCATTGACGTACCGTTCGCGGCGGACACCGAGTCCAGGCCGGTGTAAGGTGTGGGATAGAACAGATTGTTTGCGTCCGGAGTGAGATGGGTGGAAGCACCGGTGTCAAGGACCCAATCCTGTGTGTTGGTAGTAGATGGAGTGGCCAGAAGAGCACGTTGTGGTCGCGCGTCGGATGGGGCGTATTTGAGGTTGCACCGGTGCCAGCAGTTGAGCGCAACGTGTCCGATTTTGCCGCAGATTTGGCACGTCGGACGGGTTGGATTGAGTGCAGTGGTTGCCGAGTATTGGGTTGCTTGAGGACCGGACGTGTTCGGGGCGTTGCGGTTCTTGAAGAACCGTTTGTTGGGTCGTCCCCTGGATTGATTGTTGGTTGAAGCATAAAGGACCGTGGGGGAGACAGCCGAATTTGCATCCAGCTGCTGTTCTTGTTGGAGGTGAATCTCCTCATTACATAGAAGAGAGTAAAATGTGTCGAGATCAATCGGAACCATAGAATTGCGTATGGTGGTTTTGAACGAATTGAAGGTCGGTGGAAGGCCATTTAATATGTGGAGCATGACGTCTTCCGGTTCAATCTTGGAACCTGACGCCGAGATGTTGTCGACGAGGGATTTAATGTGATTCAGGTATTGCGGTAAGGATTGATCTTTCATTGTGCTGCGGTATAATTCGTTCTTGAGTTGCATCACTCGAGAGCGGCTGGTAGGTTGAAGACGCTTTTCAAGAATTGTCCACGCTTCATTGGCTGTGATAGAGTTGATGATATAGGGTAGAATGGATTGTGAAATGGTTGAAAATAGGGCGGATAGGAGATTGCTGTCGACGGTTCTCCAGCGAACGTAAGCGTCGGAGGTGTTGTCTTCGGGAATCTTGATCGTTCCGGTGAGGTGGCCGGAATAGCCGTTTGCCGCATACTGTTGAAGGACTTGCATACGCCATATGGGGTAATTTTCTGCCGTGAGGGAGTGAGGGGCTAGGTTCTTGATATTCGACACAAGAAATTTGAGGGGTTGAGGGATAGTAATGGAGTCAGCTGAGAGTTCGGTGTGCGTGGTGGTGGTGGAGGAGGAGGAGAGAGGTGCGGCGTTGGCTGAGTTTTGGTCTCCCATGCCTTGCTCTGATACCATGAGAGAAGAAATCAAGAAAGGGAAAGGAAGAGGAAGCTCGGCTTGAAACAGAGAAAGTAGAAGTAGTATTGAATGATGATAATCTGTACAAATACAATGTGTATATATAAAGATACAATGGCAATAGTGTAAAATATGATTAAATGATAAGTCTGGCTGTAGTCTAATACTAGCTAGTTCGAAGAATTTGCTAGTTGATTAGGGGTTTTTGTTCTCACTCAGTCGAAGTTCCCAACAAGTGAATGACTGTCAATCAAACATGCTTATTGCACAACTAACCACATTGAATCCAAACTATGTGTAGTTAATTCAATATCATCAACATTGATCATAACCTAATTATAGGGGTTCACAACAAATATCATAAAGATTTTGAACTTTTGGCTAAAACACCTAATCAACTGAAATGTCTTTGAGATATTTTACCTTATTCCTCTCCAAAAATTGTCTCCCAGCTCAATTTGAAATACCCTTTTATGTCGAAGAGGTCAAGCAACTCTTCTATAAGCCAATTCATCAAAAGTCAATCTCTACGAGTCAGCTTTGGATAACTTTCTTATTGCTTACTTTTTCAGATCACAACCGCAGTTCTTTTTAACTACTGTTTTCTCATTAATTTTTTAAAAAATTTGTGCTAATAAGCTATATTTTACAACAACTTTATTTTTTTTTTATATATAATAATTTTATAATCATTTTTATAAAAAATTGCAGTTGCTTCAAACAGCCCCAATTCTTCCTATTCTTTGGGCTAAAAAATTGTCGCAAGTTGAATTTTAATCATTATTTGAAACTTTTACTAAAATGACAATAAAATGAATATTAAAGTGTTTATTTTTTTAGCCGTAGTATTGAATAAGAACCTAATTAAAAACATTATAAGCATAGTTTTGAATAAAAAAATTAAAAATTTATGAATTTTTTTAAATAATTTGTGACTAACTGAGGCTGAGAAAGAGCACAATACGCGACTGACCCGAGAACTTTTATTTTATCCAGTGAACGTACGCTCCTCTACGTTCGGTTTTAGGCAAAAACAGCGCAATACCGAGTACCGAGTACCGAGTTGTACCGAGTTTTTCAAAAAACTTGGTATTGCGCTGTTTTGGTCTAAAACCGAACGTAGAGGAGCGTACGTTCACTGGATGTAATAAAAGTTCCTGACCCGATGCCCTGCCTTACTCCGTACTAATATAAAACTTAGGAAAAATGTAATATATATAACCATGTTTTGAGAACTTAGGAATCATGTAAATTTGTGTATCAATTTATTTTCTAGAAATTCTTTATTTTTTATTTAAATCCGAGCATCGGCATTAGTGGTGTAATGGATTCAAGCCGGCTCACGAGGGCTAGTTGGGCTCGACTCGATAAACGACTAATGAGTCAAATTTGAGCTAGCGCTGACTCAACTGATTAGTTCATGAGCATGCTTATTTAATAAATATTAGGGAGATTTACATACATACCACCCTATACTATTCTATTTACATATTTAACATAAAACTGTAATATTACATACATACCACCCATAGTTCATTTTCATATCAAATATGAGTGGTAGAAATGAAATATATGAGTGATATGAAGGAAATATGAGTGGCATATTTGATATTAAAATAATATAGGATGGTATGTACGTAATGTTAAAATTTTGGATGTTAGATATGTAAATAGGATGATGTAAAGTGGTATTCATGTAAATTAAGCCTGCTCACTCGAACTCTTGAAACTGAGCTCAAGTTAAGGGTAACTCAAATCCTAGTATGAGCTATGAATACTTTTGGGAGATGCACTCTTGGCCGAGTCTTTATTGTTAGGGTACATTAGAGTCGCATTATTTTACTCGAACTTGTTAAGCACCTGTAGAAGACCTAGATAGACAAATACAAATATACAAATTGGTCATAATATTTAGATTACATTTTTAACTAAGATAATCTTAAGAAAATTATATTAAATTTTTAAATGTTTATAATGTAGTTTTGATCATTTATTCCTGTATTATATTCATGTTGAAAATACAATAATATTGAAAATTTAATTAAATTTTGAACAAAAACATTATGATTTAAACTTTTATTTTCTAAATTTCAACGAAGTCAGGCAACTTTATTGCTTGGGATAGAAAGACAATGCGAGCAAAGCAACCATAATTGAAATGACAAACGTGCATGCTTCTTGTCATGGTTTTCTCTACTCAACTTTCCTCTAAGTGGCGTGCAAACTGTGCTGGTCAATGTAGGACTTTTTTATATAATTGAAATTTATAATCTCAAAGATATAGACTTTGTTTGTGACGATTTTTTTAAATGTTTTTTAAAGTTGTTTTTTAGAATATTTTTTCTACTAAAAAATTGATTTAGAAAGCAATAAAAAATTGCCCCTAAAAAATCACAATCTTCTTTTAGAAGCTATATATTGTAATATATGTAGGTGTCACCACTAGGAAAAAAAAAAAGAATATTGCAACATTTTAGGAAGAGATTATTTGATTTGCATTAAAATGAATGAAAAGTTAAAAAAGTACAATATGAATGAATATATTATATTTGAAATTATTTGAATGTATAAAAAAGTATGAGATTTTTTTTCTTTTTGACTTGAAGTAAAATGAATGTAGTGTAAAGTTTAAAGATATTGATCAACAACATAGTTGGTGGTCGATGGGGTGGCTAATGACGATTGTGGTTGTGGTGGCTCGTTGGTGAAGGCGATGGCCTTTGGTGGAGAGTGGTCAGAGGTAGGCAGCTGAGAGCGGAGGTGAATGGTGGCAGCAGCGGTGGTGGCGGCAACGGAGGGTGGCAGCCATGGCTGGCAACAAGTGGCGGGTAGAGACAAGGTAGCTTATTTTCGGTGAAAAAAAATTCGCTTAAAATTGAACGAGTTTAATTTTTTCAATTTTAAACTACCGAAAATAAGCTCTCATAAACAAAACTCTCCATAAGGGATAAACTCTTCTATTCACAAACAGTTCATCGAGGCTTCGCCTTAGCATAGATTTTTTTTTTTCTTAATGGAATGCGAGCAAAGTTCATGGTGCCTCTAACGTCACCAGCTTTGGCGTGCTCGTCCTCGAGTTTGCCTCCGATCGCTTCCCGAGCACAAATTTGAATGGAGATTCGAATGTAGGTTTAAATCTGATCTGATCCAAAGTTCAGATTTGCATCAATGTTAGAATCAGTTCAAATTCAAATTAGTTTTTGAGGATTTCAACTTCAATAAATTATTATTATTTGTGAATACAAAAATTTCTCTTTCATTTGAGGGTAATTTCATCTAAAATAAATTTTCAAATGTTTTTTTTAATAAAATAAAGAGAGAATGATATTAGTCAATTATGTATATTGTGAGGCATATAAAATAATTGTATTTTCATTTAAATATTATATACTTTGGTTTTAGGGTAGTGATCAAAGATTTAAATATTATTGAATGGTTGAAACTTTGAGGTAATAGAGTAATATAATTTTATATCTTAGTATTGCACAAAGACCTATTACACACATATATGAGAAGAGTTGCAAGAGACATCAGAGTTTTTATGTGAAAAAAAATAAGAAAGTAAAAAAATTCACGGGATGATGACAGTCAGACCACATGGTGGGGCTGAATGATGGTGATATAACAATGTTATACGATGGAGACAATCGTGCAATGTTATGATGTAGGTAGCTAGATGGCGGTAGTTCAAATGTGGTGCTTGGATGGAGCTTTAAGATTCTTTAAGCATTTGAGCTTTTTTAAATCTTAAGCTAAGGGTTCAAGCTCTCCTTCATGTAGAGAATAGGGGAATAAATCTAGTTTTTAGAGTGGCATGTCCCTTAAATATAAGAAAAATTCAAAATACTCCATTGGATGACCCATATTAATTCTCTTAATCATAAATCATTCTTTCAATATGTAAATGTCTTAATAATGTCATAATTTGCTGATTTTATACTCATTGGATTTTTTTTATTTTGAGACACTCAATTGGACTATAGCATGCTCGATGTAGAGATCATTTGATTTCTAATTAAAATCTTGAAGTTCTCAATTATGCTTCATTGCTTCATTGGGGCTCTTTTGGAGTTCAATTGAATTACATTATGCATCAATGGCTTCATCTCATCAAAAAATTCAATTTGAATATAAGTTTGTCGAAATCAAAGTTTGGATAGTATTGAATTTAATGTCAAAAATGTTAATTTTCTAGAGAGTTTTAATAAATTAGGTTTCATGATATATTTTTAGAAGGCAAATTGGGTTTGAAATAAGATAGTACCTAGATATTTCTCCCTCGTTTTGCAAGGACTTCATTATCTGAGTTATGGTGTTCTATAAGCGCAAGCCCCTATAATTAATTACCCCTCCTGGTAACGAGAGAGAACTTTCGATTAAGGCTAGTCGCTGATTTGATATGTAATATGTATCTAACATATAATAACAACGTGGGTTTAGTTGTTGAAAACTCAATATTTAGAATCAGAAATTCACCATCTTGCACTTAAAGAGGATGGTGGTGAGCCCGATTAATATTCCATGATTATGTCGTCTTGGACCTTCATGGTCTCTAATCTACTTAGTCAGAGGAGGTAGTCGACCCAACCTGAGAAAAAGTTCATTGTCGGTAGCCATGGGTTGCTTAGTCTAAGGGTACTTTCTAGATTTGGGATAAATATTTGTTTAATGGGATAAAACTAAATCCACCTTAGTTAACAGAGGGCTTTGTGCCCTATCGATTAATGACTCAAGAAATTAATGTCATTAGGGAACATACGGGTTGTGATCGTAACCATAATATAATGGAGTTGTTTAACCAATCCACTAGGTTACAGGGTTGCAACCATAATCGTTGACCACGTGGAGCCATCTGGCCAAACTACGGGTTCTTTGTGGAGCCATCCGGCCAAACTTCTGATTATACGATCAATGCCAGTCCTTACTAGCAGGAGACTGTTTGATAATAAATCCTAGTGATATTCTTAATCAGTCACTAAAACTTTGTGACCTGAAGTATATTTTCACTTATTCACCTCGACAAATTATTGTGGAGGGTGAGTGAATTTTACTTTAAGCGTTTGATAACTTATTTCAATTTTAATTTTTTTAGATTTTGATAAATTTTGGAATTTTGAATTTCATGGGCATTTGGGAATTTTGGGGGTATTTTAAATGCTTGTGGTCTCCTCAAATTAAAATTTACATTCAACCCAGTCATCATCGAGGTATTTATGGGTATTTTTATTTCATGATTCAAACTTGTCGACTGTATCCACTTGTCGATAGAGGATTGGGTTCGTTGTCGGCATTATTCTTATAAGTGAATATTTTCTTTATTATAAACCTTGAAGGCATAATATGAACTTATTAAAATAAATATTTCGGTCATCGCCATGATCATATATTTATTTAATAATTTGAACCGTGTCAACTCCTATTACTCCCAAAGAAGGATCAGTCTCGAACTTAAATTTATCATTTGACCCGTACAACATCATCTGATGTCATATGTGTACCATAACATGCTCCCTAGGGCCTATGTGGATATTTAGGGGACTTTTTTTAATTATATATTGAACATTATCGACTTTGTCTAATAGCTAATAAAGGGTGGAGTTCATAGTATAATTTGTATCTTTATTAGCATATTATCTTATTATAGACCTTGAAGGCTTAAAATGAACATATAAAATAGATGTCTCGGTCAACATCGTGATCATATATTGGTCTGATAGCTTGAGCCGTGTCGACTCCTATCTGCTCGCGTAGGAGGATCGGGCTCAAATTCAAATGTATCATTTGACCCATGCAGCATTCTTAGACGTCAAGTGTATACCCATAACACGCTCGTCGGGACCTATGTAGGTGCATATTCTTACATTTATATGGATTAATGTACTTGCGTGTGTACTTTCATATTTGTATGTATACATGCTATAGTGCATGTGTGAGGACATTTTAAAATATTTGGCACTGATCAGTTGTGTAAATGATCAACATTAAGGTGTACACACAGGGGCGAATCTAGTTCCTTTTTTTAGGGTGGGCAAAAAAAAAATTTTTTTGGGGGGATGGGCAAAGATGCTTAGGATTGATAAAATTAGGACAAAAAAATTATTTTAGGGGGGCAAAATGTGCAAAATACCCAAAATATTCTAAAAAATTTCCTCTAAATATTAAATTTTTTTTATTTTTGAGGGTGGGCATTTGCCCACCCTTAGGCCAATGTGGATCCGCCTATGTGTACACAACACTTATGTAGAAGTCGTAAAATGCCTTCTGTTTGCTTCTATGAATGTTGCATATCCGGTAACTTGGCATTTCAACTTGTAGACGTCTTCTATCTATTTGCATGGATGTTGTGGATTCCATGGCATGGTGCTACATCATGAGCTGTTTGTTGCTTCACTTTTCTTTTTTTTTAAATTATTTCTTCACTTTTTTTTTTCTTCTCTCTCTCTCAATAATAAATTTAGTTATTCTAAATAATAATAATATTAATATTAATGTCATTAATCAACATTAATAATGATACTAGTATTATTAAAAGAGAGATGAATTACCCTAGGCTTGTTGTGAAGGAGATTGATAGGTTTTGAGCGTGAGGAATCAAGTCGGTTGGCTTGCGGTTGGATGAGTCAAATGGAGGAATAAGTCAGAAGAGGATTGAAGTTTGGCTGGAGAAAGTTCAGCATAGGACTTTAGATTGGAGTTCGGTACATGAAATGGTAAAGGGATCAGAAGCCGTGAGGCTGGAGGAAGTCAAAGCAGCTGCTGTTAGCAGAGACTTGTGTGTGGTGTCTGCCTTGGGTTTGTTGAGATAGTTGCAATTTAGTTCTTGATTGTTGATATTCTTGCAACATGTTTTTTTTTTTTTTTTTATGATTCTAAATATTATTGCTTTGATTATTATTTCTACTAATATATTTTGGATGCATTATTTTGTTGTTTGTATGTACTAACATTTCAAGGAAATCATACTCTAGATTATTGAAGACTTCAAATCAGATCAGTTTAGGGTTTATTGTAATTGAAGTCTGTAGTTCGTATATAACAGTTTTGAACCGTTCGTACATACGAACATACGATCGTGTATGCTCAAAATTGAAAATTTCAATTTTTTTAACGATTTTTTCGTATCTTTTGTATAAAAGGTCCACTAAAAATTGACGTAAAAAATCTTGTCTTCGTGATTTTTTAAGGGCATTTGAAAGAGAGTGTTTGAGAGAAATTTCTTACAAGTGGAGTGTGAAGGGTTCACAAGATTACTTAAAGGTAATGATCTCTTTATAATTTTGG
The DNA here is from genome assembly GCA_016618105.1 of Dendrobium huoshanense. Lineage (NCBI taxonomy): Eukaryota > Viridiplantae > Streptophyta > Magnoliopsida > Asparagales > Orchidaceae > Dendrobium > Dendrobium huoshanense. The sequence goes on along the minus strand of CM028344.1, from coordinate 68,059,768 downwards.
TTATCACTCTTCCTCTTGTCTTTCTAGATTGCTCATGAGAAGATCTTTGAAGAATATCTGGTTCTTTGCTGACATTTGGAGGGTGTGAACAGACGACAGTTCTCTGCCTACACTTGAAACATGTGAAAGGATGATGATTCTCTGCCGACACTTGGATAGTGTGAAAGGATGACAATTCTCTGTCAACACTAGGAGAGTGTGAAAGGACAACAGTTCTCTGTCGACACTTGGAGAGTATGAAAGGACGACGGTTCTCTGCCGATACTTAGAGGGTGTGAAAGGATGAAAGTTCTCTGCTGACACTTGGAGTGTGTGAAAGGATGATGATTCTCTGCCGACACTTGGAGAGTGTGAAAGGATAACAGTTCTCTGCCGACACTTGGAGAGTGTGAAAGGATGACGGTTCTATACCGATACTTGAAGGGTGTGAAAGGACGACAATTCTCTGCCGCACTGGGGATTGGTGGAAGAGAGGTTTTGTAAAAGCTTATCCGCATTGGTATGGGGGCAAAAGGAGAGGCACATTGGTAATAGTGCAAAACCTGAAGAGGGAGTCTTCAGGGAGTGGATGTATGTCATATTTGACCGAACCACTATAAATATTTATGTCTTATAAATTTTTGCATTTATTTACTGCAAGTTATTTTTCTATGGTTGAAAAATTATTTTGATTATATAATTAAACTTGCTATGAGACTTAACGATTTTCAAATTTAAAATCAAAGAGTAATTTTTTAAATTACCAATTCACTCCCCCCCCCCCCCCCCCCCCCCCCCCCCCCCTCTCTCGATTAGCCTTTGGAGAATAGCTTAGTTTTAATAACCTACTCAAGAATCAATAGGGTTGTGAAGTATGTGAGAATGGCAGAGAAGGGTCGACTGTTGGATGAGGGATTCGATTGAGGTGTAGGCAGAAGATTGGGACTAGGGTGGAGAAATCAAGAGCTTGATCATGGAAGGAGGAGAGTAGTGGGAGCTCAAGCATAGAAGAATCGAACATAGAGCTCCCTGTCTTCATTTTATTAACATGAGCAGGAGCCGAAGCTCGAGGTTCTGCACAGGAATTGCGGGAAAAGACGTGAACGGCGTCGAATGCACAATAATTCAGTAATATTTGAGCATATTTTCGCATGATTTGAGCACGCTTTTTTTTTAGGTAGAGGTCAAATATGCAATCCGATTGAATCAATTTTTAAGGCATATCAAATATGATATGTAACTATTTTTGAACTTAAGAAAAATAATTAAAATTGAACAATCACCATTAAAGTGGAAATAATAGTGTTCCCTCTAATCCAAAAGAGAAAAAAAATGCTTTGGCAGTTGCGTGCACCGTCATGAATAAACAATTACTTTAACAGATCAATCAACTAAACTTATTGGTTTCCTCTTTCATAAATTTCAGAGTGTTGTGTGCGTTGGAATCAACTTCTCCCCTTTCAATCTAATAATTCTCCCTTTTAAGTCTTTATTCACATTTATTGCCAACTTTATTCGCCTTTGGATTTTCTTGAACGCTCTTTCAAACGAAGTTTAGGCTTTATTTGAGGAACTTTTATTACATCCAGTGAACGTATGCTCCTCTATGTTCGGTTTTAGATCAAAACAACGCAATACCGAGTACCGAGTACCGAGTACCGAGTTGTACCGAGTTTTTTAAAAAAACTCGGTATTGCGCTGTTTTGGTCTAAAACCGAACGTAGAGGAGCATACGTTCACTGGATAAAATAAAAGTTCTTATTTGAGACGGCTTTTATGCTGATTTTTAAAAATAGTTTTTTTTAGTATTAAAAAGATGTTTTGAACTTTACAATTTTTAACTAGAAAATTAATTTATAAAATAATAAGTAAGTTATTCCAAACTAAGATAAGATTTTGTTTGGGACGACTTTCTTACGGCTTCTTAAATCAATTTTTTAATATAAAAATTTAAAATTTTTTTATTAAAAAACTCATTCAAAATAGTAAGAAAGTTGTCTCAAATGAAGGAACTTTTATTTGGTCAGGACACCTGACATAGCTCTACATCCGGACGCCAATAACATGTCGCCACATGCTCTTACTCTTTACCGTGCGGCCCGACCCGAATCGGAACCCGGTATTGCTATGTTCGTGTATTGCTAGGTATTGCTCGATATTGTTCGGTATTGCTATGTATTATTTGGCAATAACGAGAAATACCACTCTTTCAAGACCAATACCGAGCAATACCAATCAATACCTAGCAAAACCGGGGAATTGATCGGTATTGCT